>JAJMYO010000215.1:0-58212 GCA_023087385.1 Diplodia sapinea | reverse complement strand
AACATCCAAACCAATTTTCCAAGTAGGGGCGTTGCTCCATGCGCGTGGACTCTTCCATGGCATCTAGGAACTGTTGAAGCGTAAATTGGGCCACTGGATTCATGATCATGCCAAAAGTCTGCGTTTCCCACGGGTTGCCGGGCGTTTCCTCGTAAGTCGTGATGGTAATGGCAAAGTTTGACTGCAATCTCAATTTCTGCCAGGATTGCTTCTTTCCGCTGACGTCCGGATACCTTCAGCGCCTTCCGAGCAAAGGGTTTTCCATCGAAGTTGTGGCCAAGCTCTTGAGTCCATCTGGGTGGTTGGACTTCATCGACGATGGCGAAAGCGCCTCGGCCAAGCTCACGGACGTGTGTGAACGGCACCTTTCTGCTGGCGTAGACTGAATGTGGGACAGTTCTTGCAGGACTGTCCATGGTACAAGGCGATCTGCTGTCTCGTAGTGGTCCACGGACGAAGTTCGTAAGCTGCGGGGTAAAGGCCTCGGGTCCACGTGGCGTGACGGCACACCATTCCCTACCGTGCTTTTCATTGTTTGTCCCTGGCCGTCTCATCTCTTCTGTCTGTATAATCTCAAATTTCGTCCCGCGCAAGAAGTGTTTGCAACACATATCCCCAAACCAACACTGCCGATGGGTAGTCTAGGCACTCAATGGATTGAGCATGCCACCACTTACGTCATGGAGCCAACCGCAATCCTATAGGTTTCTAGAAAGACGTCTCCTCGCTGCTTCTACGGACGCTACTCCGCTTAGCCCAGCGGAAATCCACCTCTTCTTCTCTGCCTTCCCGTCTCCGTTAGTGCAATTCCGCCATGCCGCACGCTCCCGCTGCCGCAGCGCCGCCACTCAGTCGCAAAAGCGGTAGATGCTGCGTCAAGGCGAAAAGACGCTACAACTTGCAGACCCATGTTCGAGATGCACGGAAAAGGGTCTAGTGTGTGAGTATCCGTCGACCATCGTCTATGCCCAACCATCGCAGATCGCTGTACCAAATGGAGCCGATTTCGCCGTTGCACCGGATAGCTAATACCAATTCTTAAGAGATGGAAACCGTAAGTCATTTCTCTTCCTCATCCACATGGAGATGGCAGCTGACGATGGACAAAGTGTCCGATCCAGGCCCGCCGCAACGAACGCCAACAGACGTATTTAGCAGGATCGCGACGCGCGGCGACGGCTCCGCCACGATGGCGAAGGAGCGGCGCAGTCTGTGGGCGGGAAGCGACGGCGGCGTGCCAGCCGTGGGATGATGCGACACCGACGGAGTGGTACGAAGCTGGCGAACACGCCTCATTCGAAGCCTCAAAAATAAGCTTGTCACGTAACTGCATTTTGTCTGCCTTGCAGGGCTTGCAATTTCTCGATGACAGCCTTGCTGTCTGCCTACCTAGCCACGAGAGGTGGGGTCGGTGTGCCTTGTCTCTTTGACACTCCATTGGCCGCAATATTCCTGCCATGCATGGCCCCATAAGCGACCATATAGGAAGAATCATCATGCAGTCATCATCACTTAAGCCTGATTATTTACTCCCAAAAAATGCAAGAGTTTCGCCACTCGTGGCAGGCCGCAGCGCCGACGCAAAAGTCTCACATGATCCGCATCCCTTGTTGCTGTATGCACTGCGCAAATCAGATCCTACCAAGTACTCATTCTGCCTTACTGGATACCACTGGATGCCGTGAAAGTCAACCTTGCTCTCTACATAGGCAGCCTCTGCCCCCATACCGACAACAATCAATCTGACGAATTTCGTTGACCCTGCTCTCCCCTGTTTGTATCCAGATGTCCGCTTCTCGAGACATTGTCCCACGGTCCCTTGACCTTACTACTCGGAGTGTGGATCTCATTTGCACACTTATAGAGTCTTCCACATCGCCCAATGGACTTCTCAATCTCGGAATCGAAATAGGACAGTGGTTATCGCGCGAACGACTGAGCCGCAATGAGCTCGAAGACTGTCTTGTACGAGCCAGAAGCATCGCCCAGCCAAATGCGATAGGTCAACAATTCCTCCAATGCATCATGGAAAATGAGACAACCCAACCTGTGCTACCCTTGTTCCTTCGTCAGTCCGGCTCCATTGGAATGTGGCTCACACGAGATCCCAACCTTTCCTGGTTGGTGTCCACAACCACTTGTCTTTTCCAATTCTTCAATGAAGATGAGGTTGTGAAACGTATTTCACACATTCTTCACGGACAGGAGAGGCCAGATACTACCGCCCAATATCACCGCAGGAGATTTTTCAGCAAGATCCAAACTCAAAGCGTCGTCAAGAAAATTGTGTCAAGCATCTGGTACAACGTGGTGAACTCCAACAATCAGGATTTGCGACTTCCCATCAGCCTGCAGGATGTGTGTCTGAAGGGCCACTTTACCGATTTTTTCGTGCTGAAGCGGCTCATCAAAGCCCTGAGCGAGAGCACAGGAGAGCTCATGTTACAGTCCAACCAATTCCTAACGGACGTCACGCTTTGGTTGATCCACCATTTCGATGGGGATCTCACCATCACTGTCAGCGGAAAGAAACTTTTCAGTCGAACTCTTGGTGACAGTCATCGCAAACTCGAGATCAGAGTCAAGAGATTTTGCCCGAAAGATGGATCTTGCGCCTCCGAGGGAGCCAGGGATCCTGAACACACGTACGAAGTTTTCGACATCGTCGGCAATCAGTTCACCAAGCTGTACCAAGGATACGCAACTACAGGCGAGAAAGTGCTTGAACCGCAGGCTCGGCAGCCTCTCTACGAGATCCAATCTCCACCATGCATGGTGGAACCCAAGCTCGTCAATAACAGGTCATTGATTCGATGCACAGCCCAGCACATGATGCGCTGGCTCTTGGAGCTCCACCTTCTACCTCCACCACCAAATTTCAAGATCGCTTTCTCTGTGGTCCTTGGGGCACAACTGCCGCTCCAACAACGCTTTCAATTGCGAATGGTTGATCTCATGAAACGGAGCCCAAGTATTCTCAACAAGGCCTGGGGAAATGAGCCGCTGCAGACCCCAGTATATGCCGCCCCTGCCGAAGATGACTTGGACAGTAACGACCACGCTCACCCTTCTCGAGGACACACGCCGTTCTATGGACGGCGAACCGAGCACCACGACTTCAGGCGACTGGCTCTTTATTTCCCAATCCTCCAGAACTTGCTTGGAAAAGTCCGTCCCGCATGTAACTGCATTGACTGCATAGCCGACGAGTTCACATGCAAGGGTTGGGAGCCGAAAGCTGGATGTCTATTGAACACCGCTCTTGTTCAGATCGGAGTATTAATCGCACATGGCATCGCAGACTGCTTCGGAATCGAAGACAGGTCAGCCAAAATACACCCGGAAAACCTCGCACAAAATGTCAGCCGATTACTTCTGGATGTAGTCGAAGGTGGCTATCTTCTGTGGGACATATGGTTCGGGGTAGCCGCCTCCGTTCTGCTTGGCAGCGAGATCCCGTGGCTCGAAGCCACTGAGGATGTCACATGCATATCTTCTGAAGGCTCCAATATCGCGGCAATCCAGTATGGAAATCTGGCTGCAATCGCCGAGTGGATAGACCCTTCCCGGGAATTGAAGTTACGCGGCTGCTTCGGCTTGATCGTAGGACATGGAAGATTAGCGGTGAGCGCTACAATAGATCAGCAACGACGGTTCCAAACAGTAAGCGGGAACTTTGCACTTATTCGCTCGGGGAATACCGAAGACACCTTCAGCTACGTCGATGCCCGAGGCAATGCTCAGAACCCATGGTCCATCCTAGACGGGATTTCGGAAGACGATTCTATTCTGGAGTGCGACTTTATCCTCGCCGCTTCCCATCAAGATGAGACATACACTCTCCTGACCCGTGTGCAATCTCCGAACCATAGCAGAATCGTTTGCCTTGCAGACGCACTCGGGTCGATGGCTCAGAACATGCTCGTACCATTTGAGATGCTTGCAAAGCAACAGAGTTGCATCCACACTCGGCTCAATACAGAAGCTCAACTCAATGGCGGATCTGGCTTCTTGTATAGCTTCGATGACTTGTTGGGGAAATGGTCGTTCTACGAGGAGGGACGGGAAATGGATGCCGAGAGACCTCTTCACACACACCACACCTTTTTTCTCAAAGAGCACAAGAAGATCAACGTCGCTCTGGCACTTGCCTACAACTCTCCTGTCGCAGTATGCGGCCAGAATGGATGCCAGAGATGTGCCGTTGACGAGCTGCGGGCTTTGGAGTGGCATCCGGATGGCGAGGCTTATGTCAAAGATCAATTCGTTCTTAATGTCAGCGATGGTATTGTTGATAGTAGACATGGGAGGCGAAGACTCAAGGACTCTTGATTAGGTGCTAGTAAGGTACCTACGGGGGTATGCTAGCGGCCTAGCTGGACTTTCAGCTTGTTTGATCATGGGACGTGAGCTTAGACTAGTGGCGACGATAGGAGCAGCGCAAGGGCGATGGCCAATTTCATTTACAAATTACGTGACTAGGTTATAAATTCCGTTTTGAGTCTTCTCAAATCCTAGCTAAAGTGCTATAAAGCCGTGAATAGAGAAGACGACGAATCTTCTAGCCCTCGGAACCCCCCGATAGTTTCTATCCGAGCTCCAGCCAATCAAAACCCCCGCACGTCGCAACCACCCGACGACCCCCGGAATCCTACAACTCAGGCGTATCAGCAAGCAACCCCACATTATGCCCTTTCGGATACCTTTCCCCAGCCACATTAGCACCATCAATTATCTTTTGTATCTCATCTTCCTCAGCCTCGGTGAGTTCCACATGGACAGCGCCGACATTCTCCAGATATTGAATCCGCCTCGTGCTATCACCACCGCACTGTTAGCAAAGTTTTTTCCGTCAGATCACACAGCCGCCCGGCCCGTCTCGGGATAAACTCGCCGAAGAATAAAAAGAAGAAGAAGAAGAACAAGAACGAGAACAAGAAGATACAACTCACCCGGGAATAGAAAACACATCTTCCCCCCCTCTCCATCTACCACCCCAACGCCACCTGTCCTGCGTTTTGGGAATGGTCGACATTGTTCGAGAGTCTGTTGCGATAAGTTTGGGAAAAGATCAAGTGGGGTCCGAAGTGGAATGATGGATTAATTCGAAAGTCGGGAGTGCCTGCTTCATAGGTTTTCATCGCTGCGGAAGTATTGATGGTGGAGCCTGCCGGAGTTCCGCCCACTAATATACCTGCTGAGAGTCAGATGTGAATCGCTTGTAGGGCTTGACGAGTCACGGCACCAGAAACATGCGCCCGAGATTGTCGACGTCAGCGCTTTTTCCATTTGCCAACCTCTCGTACGACATATTGGGGACATCCCATCGAGGCCTTTCCTTCCATGCTCGATGGAACTCAAAGAACGAGGAAGCCTCCCACAGATGGCGGGAAAGTGTGCAGTAATGTGCCCTCCGAAATGGATGCGATGCCAGCGGGGTCGTGGGCTGCGCTGGCGCGCTCGTAGGTGAGGGCGATGTCGATGTGGGAGTGATAGAGGGCGAGTTGTGTGTTGCGGGAGTGGTTGCGGGTCTATGTGATGGAGGTGGCAGGGGTGGCGGAGGAGGCGGGAAGCAGCGTGGAGAAGTAGCCGGTGGAGAGGGCTCTTGTGAGGCCGGATACGCCTGGGAGGGGCGAGCGGGAGGGGCTGGTCGTGGGAGAAAGGGAGGGAGGGAGGGTTACCCGCGCCGACGTTGCTGGAGACGTTTTGGCATAAGTAGCTGGTCAGGTCATAAGTGGATCGAGGTTGTCAATGAACGCACCTAATACGCAGTAGAACGGGTCACTTGCCGTAAGTCTCCGTCGGAGCCTGCTCCATCTTCCCATGGGGTTGAATTGTAGTTGTGAGAGGAGACGTGCTGTTGTTTACAGACGCTGGCTCGTCATGAGGGGAGACTCGTCTGGTTGTATATCCCTTGAATTGGGAGAACTACTCTTGTTCTTTCTGTTCTCTTTTCTCTGATGGAAAATGGTTGTTTAAATAAAGTGCGGGGTGTGGGGAGCATGGGTCCATTCGGCAACCCGGCTATTCACTCAAATACAGAGCCAACATTCAAAGCCCTTCGTGGGCTGGTCGCGTGGAGGCCATCGGTGTACTTTGTCCTTCAGAACCGTCAGCCGTAAAAAGCATGGAAACTTCAGTGCTTCAAGCCCATCTTCACCCGCTTGAGCATTGGAGCAAACAATGCAAGAAAGTACCGATTTACAGCCAGCGGATCGGTCGTCGGCCCCCACTAATCTTATTGTGTAGGATTCCCAGCTGCTGACGTGGCAGAACCCACTTTTTCTTATTGTGGTGCGGTTCCCTCCGTTTCGGGCAGGCAGAAGTGAACGCCTTTTGTGAGGCAAATAATTCTCATTGGGCGGCTTCGGTTGCTATCGAAAATCGGCAGAGCGTGTACCAGCCTGGTAGTCATGTGTGGCTGACCAGTAACACTACCGACAACTCGGCGGTGCGCCTCTAACGGAAGGATTGTTATTTGGAATCTTTTGTTGCCCAGAAAAGGTACCTAGAGCGCAGTTGTGGAACCTACATCTACTTAATTTGGCGAATCCGCGCTTAGGGCCCCATCCCAAAGGAAATAGTGTAGGCATCTGGATTAGTATGTGTGTGCGTGTGATAAGGAACACTACCTGAAGGATTCAAGGGTGTGGACATTTAAACACCCTCTGAGAAACCGAAAACCCGCAGATGCAACGTCCATTCTGCTATCATCCCCCATCAAAGTCACTTTTGAACTCACTGGAAATGAAAATGGATGGAGATAAAGCCACAGTAAATTTTCACCAAGACACGTATATTTGGCAACGGAGATAGCTAACACCTAGTCCAGCAGGGAGAGCCAGCCGAGTCTCTAGCATACCACGCATACACAATGTGGCTCTTTACACGCAGTAACATGAAGACAATGGTGCTGCCGGCATCTGTGTTCGCCGTCTCAAGCACACTGTCAGGGCCACTGCTCACGACGATCGCTTCGCCAGACTACTATGGCATCCTCTGCCGGCTCCCATTAGTCGTGCTGTCTGCTTGGATGGACTTGCTGGTCTTTGACATTAGCAACCAACGCCAGGCCGGATCCGCGATTGAGGACGCTGTCAACAAGCCGTGGCGCCCCATCCCGTCTGGCCGCATCAGCGAACCCGCTGCCCGCCATCTCCTCATGGCTGTCATACCCGCCACCATCGTCAAGAGCCTTCTCCTCGGCAGCGCCTTGGAGACTCTCGTCTTCTTCATCCTCATTTGGATAGTAAGCTCACCTCGCCCTCCTCGTACAACCACCACCACCACCTCTCTTCCTCCTCCTCTCCCTCTCTCCACGCCACCCAATCAGCCCCTAACGGAAACCACCACTAACCGTCCCCCTCCCTCCCCTCCCGCAGTACAACGACCTCGCAGCCTCCGAATCCCACTACCTCATCCGCACCCTCATCAACGCCCTCGGCATCTCCAGCTACTACGCCGCCACCACCGCCGCCCTAACCACCACCTCGCCCTCCTCCTCCACCTCCCCCCTTCACACCTACACCCTCCTCACCCCCTCCCTCACCCTCACCACCCCGCTCTCCCCCCGCTTCTACACCTGGCTCCTCGCCGTCGCGGCCGCCATCTTCGCCACCATCACGACTCAGGACCTCCCCGACATGCCCGGCGACGCCGCCAAAGGCCGCCCGTCGATGCCGCTGCGCGCCGGCGAGGCCGTCGCCAGGTGGAGCGTGGCGGGCGGCTTCGTCGGCGCGAGCGTCGCCTGCTGCGTCTTCTGGGGGCCTGTCGGGGTGGTGGGGTGGGTGGCCGTTGTGGGGACCGGGTGCGCGTGTGCGGCGCGGGCGGTGTGGATGTGGGCGGGCGAGGAGGGCGTGGTCGAGTGGGATCGCGGGACGTGGAGGGGCTGGTGTGGGTGGGTCGCGCTTTTGTATTGTTTGCCGGCGTGGCAGAGGTGGTGGTGGGGCGAGGGAGGGGCGGCGGCGGCGGCGGCGGCGGCGGCGGCGGCGGTGTAGTGTTGGCGGGCATGATTCAGACGCCGGTGTTTGCGGTGACGAAGGCGTCATGGGTGGGTCGGCCTGCTTTTGTCACTGGGTGCGGATTATGAGGCGGATGCGGAGAGCTGGGGTGTCTGTAGATGGGGGTTTGGAATTGGATATACCTCCTTCCGTCATCTTGGAGGGAAAGTAGAAAAGAGAATAGACCTTAAAAAGGTTGTTCCAGTAACCGAAAAGAAGGTGGATCTTTTACTACTATGAGTTAAGGGTCGGCCCGATGGCTTGTTCAAAGGCCGACTACTTACTACCCCACCTTGGCCGACTCTCCATCTCACCCGACCATCACATCCCTACACTATACTCCACAATGCCTGATCTCTCCGCTTTCATCACCCACCATGATACCTTCAACGCTCTCCTGGGTTCTAAGCCCAAGCTCGAGCTTCTCCTGGAGGACAGCAGCTACCCTTTTGCCCACGAGGCCGGTGTCTTCATCCCATCAATGAATAGCCTTTTCATAACAAGCAACCGTATCATAGGCCCTGCTGGCCAACAACGCGTCCAGATATCAAAAATCACCATCGACGATGCCTCTTCTCGAGTCTATCGCGAAGACCTCAACGACCCCACCATCCCCATGGCCAACGGCGGCGTCAACTACAAAGACGGCATCCTATTCTGCAGCCAAGGTTCACCCAGCCGGCCGCCCTCTACAGCATGTCCCTCTCCAAGCCCCACACCTTCACCCCCGTCCTCGACTCCTTCCACGGCCGCGCCTCCAACTCGCTCAACGACGTCGTCGTCCACAGCGACGGCAGCATCTGGTTCACCGACCCCATCTACGGCTACGAGCAGGGCTACCGCCCGCGCCCGCAGCTCCCCAACCAGGTCTACCGCTACGACCCGCAGACATGCAGCATCCGCGCCGTCGCCGACGGCTTCGGCCGCCCCAACGGCATCTGCTTCTCGCCCGACGAGCGCATCGTGTACGTCACCGACACGGACCGCGTGCACGGCGACGGCACCACTGACGACACGCGCCCGTCGTCCATGTGAGCAGCAACATCCCGCCTCCCCCTACCACTCACCCAACGATGCGACGGTTGCTAACACCGAAAGCCCCCAGCTACGCCTTCGACGTCACCCACCACTCCGCCCAGCCGTTCCTCACCAACCGCCGCCTCTTCGCCTTCGCCGACGCCGCCGTCCCCGACGGCATCAAGGTCGACACGCAAGGCAACGTCTACTGCGGCTGCGGCGACGGCGTCAATGTCTGGTCGCCCGGTGGCGTCTTGCTGGGCCGCGTCAGGGTCGACGGCGGCGTCGCGAACTTCTGCTTCGGCCGCAAAGGCGAGCTGTTCTTGTTGAACGAGCAGAGGTTGTGGAGGGCGAGGCTGGCGCCGACGGTGAGGGGCGCGCTGTTGGGGCTCTGATGGGGGCGGGGGTGTGGCGAGTCGCTTGGATGCTGCGGATGGGAAGGGGATCCGATGCGAGTTCTGTTGCGCTGTTCCCTGGTGGGCGGACGTGCGGTTGGTGGGTAAGGGAGAGAGGCCAAGAACGGAGGAGTGTTCGTCTGGATATCGTTGTTTGAATTATGGAACGGTGTCCGGACTTTGGGTAAGATGTCGAGGCCTACTTTCCCGCATACATGTTCATGTTGGGCATCGGCATGAGCAGATCTGGGGATCTCATTTCAACTTCTTCCAACATATGACAAGGACACGCAGGACAAGCCCAGACCATTCGGCCGATGATTTGCCCGTCCTTTACAATGACGCCTACTCCATCCTTGAGCGCAAGCTCGTAGCTTAAACCGGGGATGCGGTAGGCCGCAGCGCCCAAGACTTCGGATGGAGGTTTCGTCAGGGCTGCACGGTATAGAAAGTGTTTGTGACAGACGGGGCAGGCGGCGGTAAAGACGCTACACCAATGGCCGTGAATCGTTCTTCCGCGTGCCGACACAAACGCCATCGGAGTCTCGCCCTTCAACTTGGCGCCTCTCCAGAGAGAAGAGTCCGAAAGGCCCATGGCGCGGGTGATGGATGAGCACCTATCTTCCATCCATCGAGGGCTTCTCCATTCCGTCTCGCTGTCGTACCACTCAACCAGTGCTTTCTGCAGGCGTTCACGTCCACCCCGGTGAGCTAAGCGTTCGAGTATTTCCTGCGTATCCTGGCCGCATATTCGCGTTCCCACCGTAGCGACGAAAACGTCCAAGTCGGGACCGGAACAATCCAGAGCTGCTTGGATGACGTGGACGAGCCACGAAGGGACCGTCATTGACATGGAGAGTCTCTTGCAAGCAGTTACAGTCCCGAATTTCTCGGCTTTGAGAACAAGATCACCCCGTGGCTGTACTCGAAGGCCGTCTGCAACTGACGGCGTCGATGACTGCGCCCCCAGCCCCCACGCGTTGACGTCGTGGTAAGCGTTGAACTTGTAGTCGTTCGGATTGCGTGGTGTCATCAGAAGCGGGCTGTAGTCTCCCGAGTCCATGCAAGCTCGGGCAATCTGCGCACACGCCTCCCTGTCGTCGTCGTGAAGTCGGGCCTCCTCCAAGTCTATTGATAGAAGTCCGAGGATGGCATAGAAGAAGTCGTGTGACTGGGAGCATTGCCGTGTGCTCAGGAGGGAGAAGGCATGGGCGAAGACGGTGGATTTGGGGGCCCGAATATCCTGCAGCAGTCCGAGCATCCAGGGCACAAGATTCATGCCCGCACGTGCGCCTATGAGCCGCTCGATTTCGTAGACGCCGCCTCAGTGCTCTACCTCTTCGTCCCAGATAGCGTTCATCTCGCTGAAGAACAGGTCTCCTCCGCCGTCTGCCATGTGGTAATCTTCCAGAAGGACGTGCACTTTGGTACTTCGAATGAACTCCATAGCTGTCCAGACCCTACGGAACCAGCGGGCATTGCATACACCCGTTACGCGCTTGATCCAATCGTCGGGAGTTTCGCTGCGCAATCGTTTAACTGCGACACGAGGGACGTCGTCGAGATGGACCAGGGTGAAGTCGGCGAGCTTAAAGATGTCAGGTATCGCGGCCAAACTTTTGCGTTTATCGATCCATTGAGGTACGTTGATGTAGTCGTGCCACAGTTCGCGCCCACTACCGAGTTGTTCCGCTACGGAGTGTCGCCCAGTTCGAATTTTTCCAGTTGCCATTTTGGGACTAGTGCAATGTATGGGTGCTAGTAGGGGTAATTCTAAGATGTGACCTTCACATGCCGATCGTAAAATAGTATCATATACATAACATCTCTTGCATAAGTTAGTACACTTCCCAGCCCTACGACCACACTCTCGCCCGCCTACGCACTCTGCCAAGGAGGTCTGCGCCGATGCTGCCTCCCGGGCGGCGGTTGCCTGGCCTGGGCGCATATAGTATCCTATCGCTTAAGAAACAACCAAGCTCTGAAAACAGCCGCATGCATTTGCCTGCATCCGGCCACCTTCTCAGCCTTGAACTCTGCGCCCGCTAACCCGAACCCGATACCGAGAACGACAGCCTCGCTATTGCATGACAGAAGTATGGGGCACGCAACGTGTCATGATGGGACTCAGTTGAACAGCAGATCAATCATATGTACATGGGTTCCAATGCAGCCCACCATACAGTGGCTTATTGTTTCAGCTCGTGTCGCTGATAGGCTGACCAAAAGCAACGGTACTCGTGAGCGACAAGTTCTAGAACTCAACTGGCCAAGCCAGCCTTGTTGCATTCACCTCCCACGTGGCTATACTCAGATGAAAGCATAAGCAGGGGTGCTGGTCGTTAGCATCAAACGCGGAAGAATCACCAGTGTCTGCGCGTCTACGCCTTCCCGGGCGTCACAGGGACAAAGAGTACCAGTGATTGAGCTATGTGTAAAGGAGAGAAACGGAGCGACGAATCAAAGAACTGTAAAGAGTGCTGAAGCTTGCTAAGCTGTCGCGTGGCCATCCCATACTCCTTCCTCTCTCGATCTGCCATCAGCCTTCTGTCTCCCCCCTCTTTGGCAGCCAGGGTCGATCCTGCTAGTCGCCAGAGGAGCTTGCGCCACTCGAGTAGGTCTGGTTGCAGCTCCTTCAACAACTGGTCGTCGTTCAAGATCTTTGTGGCCGTTTGTACGTCTTTCTCCATCCGTTCCAGCTTCGTAGTACCATCCAGCACCTGGGTCCCACCGAGACCCAGAATCAGGATGTAGAAGGCGAGCTCCTTTTCGACATCGAGCTTCTCAGAAACCCTGCCTAAAAGCTCCGACTCGAGGATCTCGGGATTGTGCTTCAGCATCCAGTAGGCCTGATACGTAATGCCGTGGTCTTTGCAGAAGGCTCTGAGTTCGAGATCGTACAGAGTGTCCTTGTAGAACCGGTTTTGTACGATCACTGGCTTCACAGAAGAGTTGTAATAGATCTTCTGAAGCTGTTGAAGCGAAACATTGGATACTCCGAGACACCGGACCTTCTGCGGCACGAATGTCTCAAAGACCTTCCAAGCGACAAGATTGTCGTCTTCGTCCTCGAACGGAGCGTGAAGAATGAGTGCATCCAGATAGTCAACCTTCAAGTGGTCGAAGCTTTGCTGTACTGACTCTCTGATTTGGCCCTCGATGCTCCGTTCTGGATTGAAGGGTATCTTCTTTTTGTCGTGTGCCCACAAGGGTGTGAACTTGGATTGGATCTAATGAACATGCTATTAGCGACGGATTTTAAACGGGACCAAAATCAACTAGGTGTCCGTTACAGAAATGATCACATACGAAAAGGTCGCCGCGGTCGATACCGGACTTCAAGGCCGCTGCAACACCTTGCCCCGTCAAGGGCTCATCGTAAGCGGTGGGGTAGTTTGCAGTGTCTACTCCAACAAACCCGTGCTTGAGGGCTGTCTCTGTGAGTTCCGCTGTCCTTTCCTCTTTCCACGCTGTTCCGTATAACAGAAGGGGGGTTGTGGGCCCAGTACTTAGCCCCGAGCCGCATTTGTCGTACATTGCTTGCTTGGATGGAGGCTGCCTGAGGATCCTTCAGTCCTTGGTTCCCAAAGTTTGGAGTGTGGTGCAAAGAGCTCTGCTGTTCCAGGCATGAGAGGGCAATTAATGATAATATGTGTCTGAGGAAAGCTATTGGACCGACCCAGTCCTGGAGCCTGGAGTGACAGGCAGTCGTCACAATGCAAGGGTTCGGTCCGGTCCACCTGCGGTGTCGCTTCTCCGCCTTTCCCTGACGGAAAGACAAGACTTAGTATCAGATGCATGCACTGTGATCCCATACGTGCATGCTGTACTAATGCCCGATACCGCGCTTCTTGGGAGATGTGGCGCCAGTGACATTCCGATCATTTAATCGAAATCCAAATCGATCAGCATGCGTCAATATGCATTAGCTCCTTGGCGGCTGCCTGGAGTAATGGTTCAGCTGTAGGCAGACAATGTCCAAGTACCTCGGTTCAAAAGCGGGGTTACGCCACGTCAGGATAATTGAGGCTCTTTTCGGGGTCTAGCCGTATCCCGCTTCTGATTCTTCGTCCACCTCTAAGCAGACTCCACAAAACTTTCTATATATAGTAGAGACCGTATACTACTAGCATTAGCCCCGTAATAGCATTCAAAAAAATTGAGGCAAGGCTAAACTTCTTACTACGACATATCTTGTCTAAGCTCTAATATTACTCGCGTGCATTACATAGCTTATCACATAGTGGCAAAGAGACATCAGAGTAAAAGAGAGTTACATTGCGGTCTGGCTACCCTAACTCGCGACAGACTTCTGCTGCTTGGAAGCGTTACATCTTTCATTGCCTTGCCACCTTGACCTTCACATGAGTTTTCTAACTCATCATCACCGCTTCAGCGTTCCCATGGCTGTCAAGCCTGAGTTAGCACCATAATCTCCAAACTAAGTAATAGAGACCGCAAAAGGCAGGTGCTCACTTGACGTAGATAGTGGGGTCTCAAACTGCAGTGACAGCTTGGGTGAGTGAGCTGCACTGTTGAGGAGACTCGTCACGTGGACCCATTCTGTCCGTGTCGAGTTCTTCGGGACTGTACCATTGCTTCCATGGCTGGGCTTGACCCGGAAGAGCGGGAGGCGCCATCTGCTCGAACGGATCCGGATGCATCTTGGGCGTGGAGGGGGATTCGTGTTTCGGTGCGTCCATGGTTTTATCGGTTTTTGGTTAGGCTTCAAGATTATGGTGATGAGTGTTCCGAGAGAATTGAGCGAGGTGAGAGACCGCGATGAAAGGAAGCGGAGTAATCAGCGGAGTCATTTTTATAAACCTCAGCCAACTCATCACCTGGCCTGGCCTGGCCTGGCCTGGTAGACAAGGCAGGAGGGCTAATAATGCATTAATCCATGGTTGCCCTGATACGTATCTCGACGAGGTAGAGCCCTCGCATGTAGCCTCACTAACCCCCGTCATGAAGAGGCTGCGCAGCCTCGAGTCTCAATAAACTATGCAGTCAGCCTTCAGTCATCTTTGATTTGTGGCATGTGATACCGCTCTTACAGTTCAGGACTATGGATAACCAATAGGTGAGAGGTGATATCTGTGGGAAGGTGCAGGCTGTTGCAAGAAGCCGTGTCGCTCTTCCTCAAGTTGGGTGTGGCTTACTCCCTGGGCACAGATGCATGCATTCGCCATTTGTAGATGCACTGAATGCACGAAGCCTCGAAGATGCAGGTTTAGTCCCCTGCAATATGCATGAGTGGCACCATCACCGATTACGCACTGCTCGGCAGCGTGCTGTCATGCTATTGGAGGCTCCCTCAAAGAACTTGGTAGGGACTATCACTGGTTAATACGTAACGCCCCGATTCCATGGCTCTGGAAGTCGATAAATTCAGTGAATGTAACCGCCGCTTTCCCACTACTTGCCAGAATCAGTGACCAGAAATAGCCGCCATTGTCCGTCTGGGGGTTCAAAACCACCACTCATGGCAACTGTGACAGCACAACTTGGCTTCTTGAAGCCTCTTGATCTCTACAAGACGGAGAAGCCCTACTGGTTATTTGTCGGAAAGCCTGAAAACAAGCCGGATGTTGACCTTACCAACGTCGTGACTGAGACAATTCAGAGCATCCCGGTGCACGATGTGCGAGGTCGGGAAGATGAGTTCACGCTCGATGAGCATGGTTTCCAATTCGTTTCGCATGACCAGGCGTTTCAATCTTCCGAGGATGAACCCCGCCTTATCAGCGAGTTACTTCCTCAAGTTGAAAAGCTGATCAAGGACAACATACCTTACGCAGAGAAGGTGCTGATCTATGACTGGCGGGTGAGTGCCGAGGAGCCCGAACGCTGATACTGAGGCTAACATTGTCGCCCAGCTCAGAAAGGAGATGGGCGAAGACGATGCTGAGTTCACCTCGCCGGTCCAGGTCCAAGATCGCACCTACAAGCTTGCACCTTTAATCATTGTTCATACTGGTATGTTCCCTGAGGAAACCATATAATTCAAGCCATTACTGACATACAAGACTCGACAGAGTTCACTCTTACGAAAAGGGTGAAGGCGGAGCTACCCCAAGAGGCGGAGGCTCTCTTGAAAGGGAGGATCCAGATGGTCAAGCAAGTGCAATGGCTCATGGCTTCCTTCAGGCTTTTTACTGACAATTAAGCACAGTTTCTGGAGACCGATGTATGACGAGGTGATGAACTGGCCGCTCATTCTTTGTGATGCTCGGACAGTGAGTATGGACAAGCTGGTTGCTGTTGACCAAATCTCACGGAAATTTGTCGGAGACGTGTATTATGCGACTTACGATGCAAAAAACACATGGTACTATCAAAGCTCCATGGCAAGCTACGAAGGAGTTCTATTCAAGAGTTGGGGCACTGCTCGCGGCGTGCTGTCCAAAGATAAGCTTCTCAGTCACCTAATCATCTCGATATTTATTTAACATTACGTAGCATGCATCCACTCTTCATCGCGTCTGCCTGTGGAGATTTTGCCAAAGGAATACAGACTGCGATGGAGCGTAGAATGCAGAGCACTGGTATTCTCGCGGGCAATGGAAGACGTTTCTGCTTGACGCGGTGCGCTATTTGTTGTAGTATGATACAAGGGTATCATAAGCCTCAATGCAATCAACATCCGTCTCTCCATCTCCAGTTAGGAAATTTCTATAACTCTTTGCTTTCTCATGAGCTTCCAAGGACTCCTCGTCGTTTCCTAACTCGTCAAGAATGAGATACTTCCTGAAATAGGATCTAGCCATCCTGTCCTCTGCACCGGTGATTGTGGAGAAGACTTTGATTGCTCGCTCAATACTATCCCTGCGTAATATGTCAACTCGTTGCTGCCGATCCTTCACGGTATTGAGACTTACCGAGCGTCATCAAGTTTGCCTAACCGCTGGAACACACAGGCCAGGCCGTAGTGGCTCACGCCAGTGTCGTTGTGATCAGGGCCTAGTGCTCCCTTCCGGAGGGCTAATGTTTGCTGATGTACCTTGAGGCCTTTCTCCACTTGACCGCAGTCGGAAAGGAGGTCAGCATACGTGAATCGGAACTGATTCACCCTGATGTCCTTGGCTCCGTTGAAACCTTCGGCTAGTCTGAGAGCCTTTTCGGCATTTTTCAGTGCTTCGCAAAGCAAGCCTTGTCCCATCTGCACCCGACAGATGTTGTACAAGCTGACGCTGATGTCGTAGGGGATTGTGGTCTCGTCTCCCAGATTGTATTTGAGCCCAAGCGACTGCTTGAAAAGCGACAGCGCTTCATCGTACTTCTCAAACAGCAGTGCACCAACGCCTGTGTTGTTGTGGCAGTTGGCAAGTATACGTTGGTCATCATGCGAGTGGTGAGGATCCGTTTCCATGTATCTTTGCCACACATCAAGAGCTCTCTGAAAGAGACCAACCGCCTCCCCTCGGGTTTGAAGATCAGAGAGCTTCATTGCGCCAAGGATGGTGCGGATGATTGCTTGGAGTGGATCCGGTGCGTCATCACCGAGGACCTCGTTGCAGACCTCGGCAGCATAGCAGGAAAGCTCGAGCGCTTGACTGGTCCTGCGTTCCCACATGTACCAAGCGCAGTTGCAAAGAATTTGTGCATACTCCCTTGTTATACTTTGGGAAGAGAGACCCGAGGTGAGAAGAGTTGCTTTCAACGCAAGCACATGTGGAAGCCATAATTCGCACTCCGCCCAACACTTGGTCATGGTCCCACCACATGGTGGATACGCAGGAAACACCTGATTGAGTAGGCAGACGGCATCCTGAAAAGCTTCCGACAGATCAGGCGTATCGTCAGTGCCCATTTCGTGCACGGCCCGGCACTTGATCACGCGATGCATGCGTAAAGTGCGGCGGGACTTGTTGGGCGAAACATTGATCAGGCTGTGCTTTCCGAGTATCCGTATCTCGTCATTCCAGGCCATTTCGTCAGCCAGATGCTTCAGCCGGAGGACTTGAGTACAGCCTCCTGTGATAAGGATCTCGTCCACTGCATCGGTCTGGAAGAAAGCAATGACTCTCAACAAATGCTTGTCTTGCCCCGACAAGGCTCCGATGGAAATGTCGCAACATCTTGCAAGGGTGTTTGAGTATCGAATCCTTCGTATGCTCTTCTCGTCTGAATAGAGCTGCACGGACCGTTCCGACCGGAGATGGCCAAGAAGCTGCTGTAAAGAACATCGAGTCTGCCGAATATAGCTGGCCATCTGGCGGATTGCAAGGGGCATACCGCCCAGCTCGTTGACGACTTCTCGGCACAGGTCGGGTTCCAGGTTTTCCGGGCCAATTTGGGTCAAAAGTTCTGTCCCATCGGCCTCTTCAAACCTTTCCAGTATCAGAGGACGTTCGCACAGATTTTCGGCAGTGTCTTGGTCTCTTGTTGTCACGATAACTGCCGCATTCCTGCAGGTGGGCAAGTAGCCCAATACGTCTTTCGAGGTATCGACGTTGTCGAAAATAAGCAAAACCGTTTCTTCTGTGGAAGAATTAGACAATCTAATTCAGGCTGAGCCCTGTAAAGATTACTTACCAGTACTCGAGAGCCAGTCCTTAGCAGCTTGCACCAGTTTGGTTAAGACCATGTCGGTAACGTTACCAGTATCCAAGCACCTGCCAATGCTTGCGCAATCTTGCTGCATGATGACTGGATCCTCCGCTCTTAACCAAAATACGCCCTGGAACGATTCCCGATTCTTGAAGGCGTACTGGAGCGCAAGCTGTGTTTTGCCTATTCCCCCGAGGCCTTGGATTGCTACAGACTTGAGCCCAGGCTCACCAGCCAACTTGGACCGAACAAGCTGATTGTGTATCTTGTCAAGTTCCCGTGTTCTCCCGGTGAAGAAGTTGTCACGGGCTTCTGGGATAAGAAACGTAGATGTGGTCAACTTGGCAGTTTGGAAGGTAGCTGGAAAAGGGGCTATCTTCGCAGAGTACTCTCTTTTTGTTCCTCTGTTCGTCGTAGGTTCTGCAACGCTGGAGACCTGGGCTTTATAATGCCACACTTAGCCAAGCTTGCTCCGTACTAACAGGAAGGTCATTTCTTACAAATGGGTGGAGCAGACTGGGTATCACCCCCTGAAAGTGCATTGGGGTGTTGCGGAACGTTTGTGTTGCTATTATTGTTGTCCAGACCTATCATACCAGGCCACCGCCAAAGTATCGAGTCAGCTTCTGAGTTGTTTGGCTACAATAGACCTCTCCAGAGAATCATCACACACCTCCCAGAGACGAGGGAACCCAGTCGGCAAGGAAAGCCTTCATACAGGCTGCGGCTGTGGCCGATGCGTAGGGCTGCCAATCTTTCGTCTTGCAATCGTCCGCGAAGTCGCTGGCGCCCTTGATCACGACGCAGGGGAAGACATCCCAGACGCCGGCACCTTCCATCTCGAAGGCAATGACCCCGTGTTCCTTTGCGATTATGTCCCGGCTCTCAGCAAACTGCATCACGGTGTCACCAGATGCAATCAGCCCAATGTGAACATTAGGTGAAGTGGGATCCTACCAGAAGCGACGTTAGTGGCTAGTAACGAGAGTAAGGACAAAGGGGCGTTGTATATACCTTAGAAGAGTTGTCGTCCTTAACGTCAGGACGCTGAGTAGTAAGATCCGGAATTGCCTGGAAGTATTTGAGGTTGTCGAGCATCCTCTCCTGCAACTGCTTGCGAGGACGAAGAGCCTTCAGCTTAGCCAGCTCAGCACGGATCTCAGAATTCGGTCTTCCTAGAGCATTGGGGAGCGTGACCTTTGGGATGAATCCCTCAGGCAGGTGTCTCCCAAGATCATACTGGACAACACCAGCGCTGATGACGACATCACCGAGGCCGACTCATGGCGTCCGCTGGCGGTATTAGAAGCACCATCCACGATATGCTTATCTGGGGGGACTCGATTCTCTCCATCTTCCGCGGAACAGAAGGCCCGCTCAAGGGTTTGGACACCATTCTGTCGGGCTACAGCTTCATGAACAAGACTAGTGGCTTGGACGAACTCTACTCGATGGGGCTCGCAAAAGTTACCACTCCCTCGCAGTTTGGCAAGATCGGTTTCAACCTTGGTCTTGTCGACAGTATGCCTGTCATTGGCCAGTCTACTTCGGAGCGGGTCTTCTATCACAGTGGCGGTGGCGCCGGTTACAACCACTGCTTCATGCTCATACCCGAGAAACAAGCCGTCATTGTCGTCTTGACCAACTCAATCGCTCAAGGAGACACTGCAGACTGGACTGCCCAGACGCTCCTACAGGCGGTCCTAGATACTAAATCCCCAGTAGACTTGACCCCCTTCGCCGAAAAGGCTGCAGCAAAATGGAAAAGTATCTATGACACACTCGCCGAGACCATCGAGAAGGGCCGCAAAACAGGCACCAAGGAGCCCTTGCACCAGGAGCTGTTGGGAACCTTCTGGCATACGACCAAAGCACTATACCTTGAAGTCTTTGAGACTAATGGTACGCTAAGGTTCAATATTGCTGGACATCCGGATCAAGAACATTTGCTGTCACACTACCACTACGACACCTTTGCCTTCTTACCATCGGCAGAAGAACGCATTCGGCGTGGGCTGTTTCATTATGGCGCTGCGGCTTGGCTTCTCAAATTCGAGCGGGACTGGAAGGGGCGAGTCAGCCATATCACCTGGGTTCTAGATGATCAATTACCTGAGGGAGAGATTTTTGAGAAGCGAGCGAGTGGAATGCACTGAGACTCAAGCTAGGTGATGGTGGGCATGCATGGAAGTGTGATGATGTGGATGAGAATGTACCCACGATCCTGTTAGGTAGCTAGAGACAATGATGCAGGAAGGTAAAATGCCAACTTAAGTACCTAAACAACTTCCTTGCTTCGAAGAAGAATTCCATGCCATGTGGGACTCGAACCAAGGCAAGTCGTACCTGGCCCCCGGCGCTACCCCGAACGGCTTGATCAGCCCGTTGAGCAATGCGCACCTCTTTGCGCATCTCGGCGCTCAGTGGGCGCGGAAATTTGATGCGTAGACAGGAGACCCAGCTGTGATTGGCCAGGCAGATGATGCTCAAGCCCTTGTTGTCGTGTTCGAGCTCCAGCGGTGGGCCAAATGCAGAGATTCCATCAATGTATGCCGTGTGCTCAGGCGAGGTGCGGAACGCCTCGAGCGCATCTCGCGAGGCCCAGCCTGGTGATTACTTTAGAAGTGAAGAGGAAGACGATGCAAAAATCGATGGAGGCAAGAGTAAGGGTGGGGGGAAAAAAAAGCTATTACATACGCGCGCAAAGTGCAATTGTGTCAGGACGCTCCTTGATCCGCGACCAGCATGCAGCTTCGAAGCCCGGGGCTTCGGCGAGTGGGCATATTACTCGGATCCACTTTTGGAGAGCTTCGGTAGGGGCATATAGGTTCGGATTCGGGCACGCGGAATTCTGTCCAAGTGCAAACTCTGGACATGACGGAAGATGGGTGGAGGTTGAGGGCGTGGATGGCAATCATCAATCACGAAAGATAAGTGGATGTTATATACCAGTTAGCGCGCGGCACAGCAGACTTGGCGCCAGTCCAGCCGCATGTCATTGGCGGGGCGCAGAATTGGGGACTCCGTTGACCGCAAATACTGGTGATTGACCTATACTTTTAACAACGAAGAAAACGTACTGAGCCTAACCTAAATGCTAAAAGTACGACTCGGGCGATCTATCATCCTCTCCAAGTTGTATTCCAAATGCCATCCTTCCGCTTCCTACCTTCCTAAGTCGGCTAGCCACTCAGCTGCACAGAAGTTCTGCAGTTCCCGGATTGCTTCTCGCGGCGCTCTGGCGAGGATATCCACGAGCAAGACACGTTGTCCGCTAGTCGCCTTGATCATCGCATCGTCGTAGATTCTCATGTACGTTCTAAGCTTGCGTGTGAAGTTAGGGATGTACTGCCAGGGAGATGGCGGAGTGTCCCAAGGCGAAGGGTCCGTGATATGGCGGATGAATTTTGGAACCATAGCTCGAAGCACGCGCCGATAGAGCCAGAGCGGACTGATTTCGTAGCTGACCTGGATTTTGAACTCAGCGATGCCTAGAATGGCGTAGATTCTGTCCATCTTGTTGCTGCACCCTTGCTCCCCGAGCTCGGAGAAGAGGTCGTCCCACAATTCAAAGGGGCCTCCGCCATCCTTGCTGTCCTTGCCGTGAGATGTAGCCCTCATCCTTATGATCCGCTGATCTGGCCGCTTATCCATAGGACTCCTGTTCGCATCCTGGGGTGGAAGATGTCTGAGTAGGGTATCGAGGGCTTCCCATTCCAGCTCAAGTGTGTGGCACAAGAGGAGCAGGCGTCGCCTCGGCAAGACGAGCTCCTGCACCACCCATAATCTCGTCCAGTAAGGATTGTGACTGAGCTCCTCCAAAGCCCGGCTCACAGGTTTTGTCATTTCTTTTCCCAGCTCCGTGCCTGTGTCATCATCAAGAGGCAAGAGACGACGAAGCTCAGTAATGGTCGCTTCGCTCGTGCCTAAGCCAAGCCAGCCAACAACGACGGCCGCCCAGGTATACAGCCGTGACATGAGCTGCACCTGCCAGGCTTTCTCGGAAAGATCTGTCTGCTTGATGCAAATCGCATCAACGAAGAGAGGCAAGCGCCCCAGCCGAGACTGGCTGCCTTTCGAGCGCAGTACGTTGAGCAATTTCCAGACGGTCTCAGAGACCGAGTACAGCTGATCCTCGACAAATATGGACTTCGGCTTCCCTTGATCGCTCCACCTGTATGATACTGCCGCATATTTTGGGAAACTGCGGGCCGTACCGAGCCATAAGTGGTCGTCGTTCGCAGCGAGAGAAACAACGCGCCAAGAAAAATGCAGCTCTTCGAACTTCGAGCGGTTGGCACTTGGGACAAGTAGACGAATTTCCTGGCGTTTTTCGTCAACTGGTGGGTACTCGACTCCAGAATTTGCCATGATGAGTTGGCTGAGGATGCTGAAGCTCGTCGTGCTGTGCTTGGAAACCGAGAAAAAGCCATTCAAACTCAAGGCTGAGAGGTCAGCTTGGGCACTCAGCTATATATGCAAATGGCGTACTGTGTAATCCAAGCCCTTCCATTTAGGCTCCATTAGATCCATGCTACAGCTTTTTGGCGTTATTCAGCCTCCATGCGCGGTCATGTCCTATCCCTGACGGCCAGTAGATTGGCGATGACCACCGTTGGGGGCCGTTGTCCTAATACCGGAGGTCTCACCGTTGCACGGCGTGCCACAAAAACCAGTGAGAACCCTCGGTCAAGGTCCACGCTGTTCTGAAACTCCCAGCTCGCCACATGATGGCATCGGTTACTATGGCTCTCTTCATATGACGGCCCTGGGACCCCCGCAGCCTTGCCGCGAAAAACACGCCTTCGCGCCGATTTATTGGAACCTATCGGAACAAAGTTCAAGTAGAGGTAAAGTAGAGCTGATTAGATCCGTAAAAATAAGCCACTCCCACACAACAGCCCTGCCGCAGTGCACGACAGCAACCCGTCCCGCCTCTCGACTGCACCGTTATTTCTCATAATAAAAATAGTCTTCTTCTAGGAGGCTCTAAACTTCACTCTTGATTTTTAGTACTTAAGCCAATTTTACTCCGTTAGCCTTTCCATTGACCTTTCCATTTAAATTCCAAGTCGTGTTGTCGTTTACATGGCTAGCGCTTTTCTTCTTCGCTCGGTACTCGTCCATAAAACCACGGAAATCTTCCGGCTTGTATGGAGAGAAGAGCTCAGCAACCGGGTTTGCTTTCCGATGCGAATTGATGCCGAGGTCCTGGCACAGGGTGTCGACATACTAGTAGTGGCGGCGATTAGCTCGCGTCAAAAACGCCGTGGGCTGTGTGCGATACTTGCCGGCAAAAAATCGTAGAGCGAATAGGGGAATTTCTGGCCTTGGCTCAAGTACCTCTTCCGCGTCCACGCATTCCACTCGGCGATTTCCCGCGCCATGGTCTCCTCGTCCGGAAGCTCCAGCTCGCCGAGCAGGTACAGGATCGCCCAGAACGACTGCATCTCGGACACCAGGGGCGTCTGAACCGTGTGGATCTGGCCCAGGATGGCCAGAGATCTGTCGCCCCTGACCGCATGCGACAGGGGCACCACCCGCCGGTACAGCCGCCACCGTCTGTTTGGCTGGACCTGGTTCGTGTGCGCATTCTTCAGGCCTGGAGGCGACGCGATGAACGGCAGTTTCGCGTCCACCGCCCGTCCCGCTTCCCTGTCCAGCTTGTCCCACTCGGCGTCGGCCGGCGGTCTCGACTTGGCGGGCCCGAAAAGCGGCAGGCCCACCTGGAGCTTGGTGGCGTCGTCGAACATGGCGAAATGGTCGCCCCAGCCGGTGCACATGACGAGAAAGTCGGCTGTCACCCTCTTGCCGGACTTGAGAACAACCCGGTCCTCTTCGATTCGGTCGAGGTTGTCCCGTATGACGTTGATCTTGCCCGAGTGCAGCCGCCGCCAGAAGTCTGGGAGGGTGACTACGCCGAGGCCTGAATTGGCCCAGAAAACACTTTTTTTGTTCAACACATGTCCAAGTCAGCACGGTGCAACTAGTGTTTTCGCTTGTACGGAGAAATCACAGGCAGGGAAGAAACCTTTTCTCATCAACTTCGGGCCTAAGCAGGGAGATGTGATCTCCTTGACTGTATCCAGCATGCGAGTCGCTCAAGCTCGTCACAACATCCCAGAACTTGCCCGTCAGCCACCTTCCAACCGAGGTCCTCTGGAAAAAGCGGTATACCGGGCCCGTCGTGTTGAACACGGAAGGGCTGAGACAAGTCATGAGCCGGGTCGACGCAACCGCGATGCTGTTGAAGACGCCAAACAGCTCCGCTGGAAGGATGGCCAGCGGACCAGCCCCGTCGGGCCGGATGATCCAGTCCACTTCCTTCCCCATGGACACCAGCAGGTACACGGCATCGTACGCCGACTTGGCGGCGCCCACCACCGTGACCCGCCTCAGCGCGGCCGCGTCCAGGGCGTCGTAGGAGACGCCGATGTCCCTGGAGTGGATGATGGGGACCGTGGCCGTGCCGCTGTCGCAGTCGGGCAGGTTCGGGATCGACGTCACGCCCGTCGCCACCATCAGCTTCTCCGTCTCGATGGCCTCGCCCGGCGAGTCGCGCAGGGACAGGCGCCAGCCGCCGCGCGGACACGGTTCCGCACGCTCCACGAACGTGTTGAAGCGGATGCGGCGGAGCAGATCGTGCTCCTCGGCGTACCGCTGCAGGTAGCCGTGGATCATGGGGCCGGTGACGAGGCTGTTGGCGGTCGCGCCGTCCGGCGGCATGGGCGTGTCCGTATAGTTGAACAGCCCGAGCTTCACCTGCGCCACCAGGTTGGGGTAGAGGCGGTCGCGGCTCCACACGCCTCCAACCGTGCTGTCCGAGTCGAGGATGATGAGGTTTGCGTCGGGGCGCAGCCGCAGCCATGTCCGTGCAGCGACGAGGCCGTACCACCCTAGAGTTGCGTGCAGGCCTTGTCAGCGACGTCTTCATGCCATGCCCTTTTTTCCATTGGGATCAGTGTCCACCCCACCTGCACCAATGATGGCTACGTCGTAGCTTGTCGCCATTGCGAAAAAGTTTGATCTTTTTGTGTCGACTTCTCTGTGTACAATGATCAGGTCAAGTAAGGATATTCTTTATATCGCTCACGGGCGGTCCGCGGGCCGCCATCCTTGACCGAGTTGCTAGTCGGATCACATCAACGGTCTCCGATCCCGAGGTGTCTCACCGAGGTGGGGATCTCAAAATGGCCCTTTTTTTTTCGTACCTGTCTTGGGAAGGTATCCAGCACGGTCCGAGCGGCCCGGGGTCTCCGACGCCCAACCGACCAATAGACACCTTTTTTTTGCCTTTGCCAAGGAGCAGATCTATCGTTTGCTCGGCGCACGGAGTGGTGAAAAGTTCTAGGCCTGTGCCAAGAAGAAGAGGAAAAAAGATTCACCTTCATTTGTTTCAACGTACTGCTTGTAGTTGTACCTCCTTGGTCAGCGCGATCCGTCGGAACGTCCACGGGCACTGCCAATAACACATTCCGATTGGTCGAGAGATGTATTACTAAGAAGACATTTTACCGATATTATGTAGGTCGTAGAATGCTGTATCCGAACGTGTTTGCATGGGTTCAAAATATACATTCACATTGCGGTAACTACTTCAGCTACCCACATATGAAGACATACTATGATGCCAGTGGATGTGTCGGTGGACCAAACCAACCGAGGAAACATATCGTGGTACTGTTTCATCTAATTGGAGAGAAGAGTAGAAATCAATCCATTTCTTCTAACCTTACTTAATCCAAGGCATAAGGGCCTTGACCCAAAGTCCGACACTATACTTGTAGATAGACCGCATCGTGGATGTCTTCATTGAAGCACAAGTTTCATCCGTCACATTGTAAATACATAGCTGTAACAATATCCAAGGCCCCAGAATAGCGCAGGGCGATGTCAGTTTGGCTGAACGACCACCTTTCTTCCACTTCGTATCTGCTTCCGATCGGGGAGAAGAGCCCTCTCCCTCCAACAAAGACAAAGACACACAGTCGCTCCAGGCCCAACCAGCAACGTGCCAAGAACCATCACAAAGAGCAGGAACGGGCCCGACCTGCGACCACCTGAGACGCAATCCTTTGTCAAGATGTATGCCCAGGAGAGGCTGGATAAGGATATTATGATCAAATCGTACTGCAGAAACAACCAAGGCCCGTTCTCCAGCTTCGAGTAGGCATGGGCCGGCCCGCGAGAGAGCCGGGGGACGTACATCCTGCCAAACGCCACGAGGCAATCGTTCGACGCGAGAACGCGCGCCACGACATAGACGTGGCCGACGGCGGACGAGAGCGCGGCGGTCAGGTAGGCCATCGCGGCGCTGCCGCCGAGAAGGGCGTTCCTGCGCCCGCCGGTCCTGGGCGCAGAAGAGGAGAAGGAGGAGGAGGAGGAGGAGGAGGACCGAAGGCGTCCCCAGCAGCGCAAGACTGCAACCGCTGCATGCTGAACCAGGCTCACCCACACCGGATCGGGCTGCCAGGCGGCGAGGACCCATTGGTGCGTCGAGGCCGGCCGCTCCATCCACATTGGCAGCATTCCGACCACCGCCGGCAAGACTGCACCGACGATGAAGCTGAGGGGAACAGCCCGTAGCTGTGCATATTCGCCGGGCGGTGGCAGCGACTTTCGACTCCGTTCCCACTTGAGGTGGTGGTAGAAGTAGAGGGGCAGGGAGATGGCTCCTCCAAACGCTTGCCATAAAAGGCCCCAAACGACGGGGCTATTGTTGTTGCAAGTCAGCACGAGTCGCTGGATCGTTGGAACGAGAGATGTGCAACGGCATACTTGGCTATGAGAAAAGGCTTCGATTCCATGCGTGCGCTTTCCACGTACAGCCACACAAACGCGGACTGCAGGGTCGAATACGCGTCGATCAGGAAGAGCTGGTAGCCTGGATCTGAGCCATTGGTGCCGTAGAAGAAGAATGCCACCAGCAGAGATACGGGGAAATCAACAAGGAATATGCCCGTGTATCTCGTTCGCAGAGGCGTGCCATCCTCAAAGTGACCGCGGAGGACCGCTGCAAAAAGTTCAGCCACGGTGCCGTTCCAGAGACTGACGCCCCAAAGAAGGACGGCTGCCAGGGAGGCAAGGATCAGAAAGAAGGAACCGAGAGATGCCATGAGGACAGGGGAGAGACTAGAGAACTGCTGCATGCGTGCGAGGGTTCGGACGCTGCGGCCCTAAAGAAAGCGTGTTGACGGTGTCCCGGCCCGAACATGCCCACACGCCCCCCCCCCCCCACTCTCTACGCACTCGTCCAGGCCCCTGCAACCACGGTCCGTCACGGTCCGAGCCGGTGGATAGGCCACCGAGAGGCCTAGGTACTGATGGAGTCCGATTCGGTGGGCAAGCGAATACATCAGAGAGGAGAGCAATGTGGAGGTATAACTATGGTAGCTTACGGCTCATTTTCAACTGCCATTCAAACGATTACACAGTGTGATCAAATCAAACATGCCGCTTATTCAGGACACCGAAGACTGCGCGTTGGAGCCCATCGCCATCGTGGGCATGGGTAAGCAAGCCCCTCAGAACACAGGGAGTCTCCTTGTTGACAGAAAAACGTCCAGCATGTCGGCTCCCCGGGTCAATCGACTCGGCTTTGGCTCTGTGGGAGGCGTTGGAGAAGAAGCAATCCGTGCAGACCCCGCGTGTCCCCAAGTCCCGGTTCGACATCGATGCCTACCTCCACGACAATTTGGAGCGGCCCGGCAGCTTCAACGTGCCCGGTGGCTACTTCCTCGATGGGCCGCTGGAGAACTTTGATCCGACCTTCTTCGGCATGACGCCGGTGGAAGCCAAGTGGCTCGATCCGCAGCAGCACAAGATGCTGGAGGTATGCTACGAGGCACTCGAGTCGGCGGGCAAACCGCTCGAGTCCGTCTCGGGCAGCAACACGGCAGTGTACGTGGGTAGCTTCACCAGTGACTATCAGCAGATGTCAACCAGAGAGCCCGACTTCCGCCACAACTACGTTGCAACAGGAGTGGACCCGGGCATCATCAGCAACAGGATTGGCAACACGTTTAACCTGCGCGGACCAAGGTAAATCTCCACCAGCCGAAGACAGACAGATTCGACGCGCTTTCGCTGACACGCCATTCACGACAGCTTTACAATCAACACGGCGTGCTCTTCGTCCATCTATGCCATCCACAACGCTTGCCATGCTCTACGAGCGCGTGACTGTGACGCCGCCATCACTGGCGGGGTAAACCTCATCCTTACCGTAGACCAGCACATGAACACGGCGAAGCTGGGCATTCTCTCGCCAACTTCGACGTGCCACACGTTTGACGCCTCGGCAGACGGCTACGGTCGAGCCGAGGGTGTGGGCGCTCTGTACATCAAGCGGCTGTCCGACGCCATCCGCGACGGCGACCCCGTTCGCGGCGTTATTCGGTCCTCAGCCGTCAATACGTATGTTTCTTACCTTTTTTTTTTTCATTTTTTTTTTCAAAAGAATCAAATCCTCAAATACAAACCGGGCGTGCTTGGGCTGACTACGAGCGCGTGTTCCTTCTTTAGGAACGGCAAGGTCCCGGGTATGGGCATCACGCATCCGAGCGTCAAGGGCCAGGAGCTCGTCGTGCGTGCGGCCTACGAACGCGCGCGCCTGAACCCCAACAACACGGCCTACCTCGAGTGCCACGGGACCGGCACGCCTGTGGGGGACCCCATCGAGGTGCGGGCCGTGTCAAATGCCATGAACGACACCAGGTCATTGGACAAGCCGCTGCGCGTGGGTGCGGTACGTGTGGCCTCTTCCCTCACCCTCCGCTTACAACAGAAAGCCGGTGCTAACGAAAAGGGGGAGGAGGGCAGATCAAAGCCAACATCGGCCACAGCGAAGCAGCGTCTGGGATCTTTGCGGTGATGAAAGCGGCACTGATGACGGAAAAGGCGGTGATTCCCGGCGTGTGCGGGCTGAAGACGCTCAACCCGGCCATCCGCGAGGCGGAATGGAACGTCAAGGTGCAGGCGGACACGGTGCCGTGGCCCAAGGACCCGTCGTCAGGCGTGCGCCGCGCGAGCGTCTCCTCGTTCGGGTACGGCGGGACCAACGGCCACGTCATCGTCGAGAGCGTCGAGTCGCTGTACCCGTGGTACCACCACGGCGCCGCCAAGCAGGACGCGGCGTACGAGCACTCGACCGCCCGCCCGCTGCTGGTCACGCTGTCGGCGCACGACAAGACCACGCTCGGCCGCAACATCGACGCCCACGCGCGCGTCGCGCACCGGTACTACCTGGCAGATCTCGCCCACACGCTCAACACGCGCCGCTCGCGCTTCGCCACGCGCGCCTTCACCGTCGCGCGCGAGGGCCGCGAGGCCGACGACTTCGCCCTGTCGCGCTTCTCCTTCGGCACGTGTGCGGGCACGGCGGCGTCGCAACAGAAGCTCGGCTTCCTCTTCACGGGCCAGGGGGCGCAGTGGGCGCGCATGGGCGCCGAGGCCATGGCGACCTTCCCGGCCTTCGCCGGCACCATCAAGGCGCTGGACCGCGTGCTGCAGCGCCTGCCGGAGCCGCCGTCGGCGACGCTGGAGGAGGCGCTCCTGGCACCGGGCGAGGCCAGCCGCGTCCACGACGCCGAAGTGTCGCAGCCCGTGTGCACGGCGGTGCAGATTGCCATTGTGGACCTCCTGGCCCAGTGGCAGGTGGTGCCGACGGCGACGGCGGGGCACTCTTCGGGCGAGATCGGTGCTGCGTACGCGGCTGGGCTGGTGTCGGCCCCGGAGGCCATCCTGGCGGCGTTCCTGCGCGGCCGCGCGGTGCAGCAGCACTCGCCGGCGGGAGCCATGCTGGCCGCGGGCCTGGGCGCCGGCGACGTCGCGCCGCACCTCGAGGGCATCGACGGCATCGTGGTCGCCTGCGAGAACTCGCCCAGCAGCGTCACGCTCAGCGGCACGCAGGCGGCCGTGGATGCGGTCAAAGCACGGCTGGACACGGCCGGCGTCTTCGCCCGCGCGCTGCGCACCGGCAGGGCGTACCACTCGCCGCAGATGGAACGCGTTGCCCCCCACTACAACCGGGCGCTCGCCGATGCCGTGCGCCAGCTCGGCCCCGACGACGCGGCGTGGAGGCAGCCGCGTGCCCGCATGTTCTCGTCCGTCACCGGCAAGGAGGTGCTGGGGGACACGCTGGGCGCCGAGTACTGGAGCCGGAACCTGCGCAGCCGGGTCCGCTTCGACGACGCCGTCAAGGCGCTGGGCACCGCCCCCGAGCTGGCCGACCTGACGACCTTTGTCGAGATCGGGCCGCACAAGGCGCTGGCCGGCCCGTTCCGCCAGATCTGCCAGGCCTACGGCTTCGACCGGGCGGTGCACATCCCGACCCTCGAGCGCAACGCCGACTGCGCGGTCCAGCTGCTCAGGACGGCCGGCGCGCTCTTCGCCAGCGGCTACGGCGTCGATCTGGAGGCCGTCAACGCCACGCCGGGGCTGGGCTCGGCCGGCAAGCACGGCACGCCCTCGGTGCTGGTCGACCTGCCGCCGTACCAGTGGAACTACGACAAAGTCCACTGGTCGCAGCCGCGCCTGAGCGCCGAGGCCCGCACCCAGAGGTACCCCAGGCACGACCTGCTGGGCCGCAAGCAGCTGGGCGGCTCCGAGAACCACCTGGCCTGGCGTAACGTGCTGCGCCATCGCGATGTGCCGTGGCTGCGAGACCACGCGGTAAGTGACGCAGAGAAGGCTTGTTCTGCGCAATGGCTGACTTTGCACTGCAGCTCGGCAAGGCCGCCGTATTCCCCGCTGCCGGGCATTTGTCCGCCGCAATCGAGGGACTCCGCCAAATCAGCGAGGAGAAGGGAGTCTCGGTCGAGAGCGTCACGCTACGCGACATTTCCATCAAGACGGCGCTGGTGATCCCGGAGGACGAGGGCGTCGAGGTCGAGATCCGCCTCACACGGTCGACCGCTTCGTCTCCCGAGTGGTATTCGTTCGCCGTCGAGTCGCTCCGGGATGGCATCTGGACGGTGCACAGCCAAGGAAAACTGGCGGCGAACTTGAAGAAGTCGGGCGCCACGGCCCATCCGGTGAAGCCCGAGAGCCTTCCCGACCGCGTGGCGGCCAAGACCTGGTACAACGCCTTCGACCGCGTCGGCTTCGAGTACGGCCCCAGCTTCCAGCAGCTGGCAACCGTGCGGACGGACGGCAAGGCCAACCACGCCGCGGCGGCAGTGAACATCCTCACCGAGAGCGGGCTCATGGACGGCGAGTCGCGGTACATACTGCACCCGTCAACCATCGACGCGTGTCTGCAGCTGATCATCATCTCCATCCACGCGGGCAACCACAAGACGATGCCATGGGGCGTCGTGCCCATTGGCATTGCCGAAACCACGCTGTGGTTCCCCGGCGCCGCCGCCGTCAACACCGCGGGCGAGGGGGTTGCGTGGACCGACGAGCGCGACGGCCGTCACTTCAACACCCACTCGAAGCTTTTCACCGACGCCGGCCATCTTCTGCTGGACGTCCAAGGGCTGCGCTGCGTCTCGTACGAAGCGGCCGTCCCGCCTTCGTCTGGCCTGGAGCCGCCGCGCCAGCCGTATTCGCACGAGGTCTGGAAGCCCGACATCGCCACCCTCACAGCCCCCGAGGCCATGGAGCTGTATCCTGGAATTGCATCCGCCGAGGACGCAATCACCAAGACAGTCGAGCTGCTGACCCACAAGCAACCCGTCACCAGGGTGGCCATACTGGCAGTTGCGCCGACGGTCTTGGCCGCAGCTCTCCGCCCCCTCCTCCCAGAGGGCGCTTCGATCATTGCCAGCCCTTGGGCCGAGGAGGAGGAGGAGGAGCAGACCGAAGGGCTGATCGACGGCCCGCTGGATCTCGAGCAGGCCAAGGGCAGCAACCTCGACCTCGTTGTAGTCGGCAAGGGCTTTGCCGACGCCAGCACGCTGCTGAAAAGCGAAGCGGCCCTATCGACGACGGGCGCCATCATCGTCTGGAGCGACGCTCGGTCGGGCGACGACGCGGCCGCAAGCATCCGCAAGTCGGGCCTGCGGGCACCCAGCCTCCGCTTCGACCTGCCCGACGACACGGTGGTGCTGGCGACGCCTCGACGGGAGCCGACCGGCGCGGCCGGGCACGCGCAACAGCAGCAGCCTCTGCAGGTGCTCACGACAAGGCCGTCCGGGGCATCGGCGAGCGCGCTGGTCGACGCCCTGGCGGCCCACGGCGTCGCGGCGGTCGCCAAAGACGTCGCCGCGGCCGACCCGACCAACAACACCCCCCCGGCCTTCGTCATCGACGACACGAGCGGCGACCTTCTGCTCGAGCCCGACGACGCCGTCTTCGCGGCCCTCCGAGCCGTGCTCACGTCGGGCGCGCCCGTGGCCTGGCTGACGGCCGGCGTCAACGACGCGACGACCGTGGGCGGCGCCATGGCCAAAGGCTTCCTCCGCGTCGTGCGCTCCGAGCACGCCGCCGCGCGCGTCCTCCTCGTCGACGTGGACCGCGCCGAGCCGGTCGAAGCGGCAACGGCCGCCGCCCTGGCCGCGAAGCTCGCCCACGCGCCGCCGCCCACCAAGGACTCGGGCGCCGACGTCGAGTTCTGGCTGCACCGGGGCGTCTGGCACGTCCCGCGGCTCGCGCCCGACGACGGGCGCAACGCCGAGGTGCGGGCCGATGCGGGGCTGGTGGACGCCGCGACGGTGCTGCGGCCGGGCGCGGCGCTGCAGGGCCGGCCCGAGGGCGGCGACGGCACGCTGGTCTTCAGCCCCCGGGACGACGACGACGACGACGACACCGCCTCGGGAGCGCCGGACGGCGGCAAGGCGGTCTCCATCCAGGTCGGCTGGGCCGAGCACGACGCCGCCTCCAGCGGGCCGACGGTGGTTGTCGGGACACAGGTGCAGGCGGCGGACGGCGGCAGCAGTGCGGCCTACACGTGGGACCGCCTCAGCACCGTCGTGCGCGTGCCGGCCGGCGCCGCGGCGCCGCTGGACGGCCTCGACGCGCCGACGGCTGCCGCGAGCCTCGGCGCCGTCGGCGAGGCGGTGCACGCGCTGCTGGACACGGCCGCCGTGCAGCCGGGCGCGCGCGTCGTGGCCGTCGAGCCGGACGCGCGCCTGCTCCGCGCCCTGGCCGGGCTGGCGGCCCTCGTCGGCTTCGACCTGCGGGCCGTGGCCAGCTCGGCCGAGGACAAGGCGCGCTACGAGGCCGTGGCCGGGCTGGCGGCCGACGCCGTGGCGCTGGCCGGAGACGTCTTCGGCGCGGCCCGGGGCGCGGCGCCGCACGTCGTCGTCGCCCAGAAGATGTCGCCGGCGGTGCAGGAGCTCTGGCGGTCCGTCGGCGCGGCCGGCAAGCTCGTTGTTGTTGCCGATGGTGGGCTGGACGAGCCGCTGGACATGGCGCCGTTCGCGCGCGGCGCGTCGGTCAGCGTCTCGTCGGTCCGCAGCCTGGCCAAGCACCGCCCCGAGGCGCTGGGCGGCCTGCTCCGCCGCTCGGTGGACTTGCTGAAGCGGCACGGGGGGCTTCTTGCCGAGGCCGATGTGGCCGTGCGTGATGTGGCGTCGCTTGCCGGCAACGTGGGCGGGCGTGTTGTTGTGGCATACGATTACGGAAAGAGCCTTGTGCAGGTAAGTGCCGCTGCTCTGCTGGGCGCGCAGAATGCCGACGCTGACATGTGATCCAGGCCCGCAAGTACCCGGCGCGGCTCGTCTTCTCGCCGCAGGCCAGCTACCTGCTCGTTGGCGCGCTGGGCGGGCTGGGCAGAAGCCTGGCGGCGTGGATGGTGCGGCGCGGGGCGAGGCACCTCGCCTTCCTCTCGCGCTCGGGCGCCGACAAGCCTGAGGCGGCTGCCGTGGTCGCGTCCATTGAGCAGGCCGGCGCCACCGCGCACGTGTTCCGCGCCGATGCCTCCAGCGAAGAACAGGTCGTCCGGGCCGTCGCCGACCTGCAGGCGAGCGGCCGCCCGATCAAGGGCGTCGTGCACGCGGCAATGGTGCTGCAGGACGCCATGTTCGAGCGCATGACGCTGGCGCAATACCTCGCCGCCGTGCGCCCCAAGGTGCTCGGCGCCCGCAACCTCGACCGCGCCCTCCAGGGCGTCGAGCTCGACTTCTTCGTCGCCACCAGCTCCATCTCGGCCACCCTGGGCAATCCGGGCCAGGCCAACTACGCCGCCGCCAACAGCTACCTCGACGCCTTGGCCGCCCACCGCGTCGCCCGCGGCCAGGCCGCCACCTCGCTCATCCTGCCCATGGTCCGCGAGGTCGGCGTCGTGGCCGAGAGCGACGGCAGCCTCGAGGCGAGCCTGCTGCGCAAGGGCATGTATGGCATCGACGAGGCCGAGATGCTGCGCGCCTTCGAGACGGCCATGACGCCGCGCAGCAGCAGCAGCAGCAGCAGCCACGCTCAGCTCGTGCTGGGCCTCGAGCCCGCGCGCCTCGCCGAGACGGCCGTGACCGAGTCGTACTGGTACGCCGACTCGCGCCTCGCCGGCATCCGCGCCACCGTCGAGCGGCTGGTCGCCTCGTCGTCGCCGTCGTCGTCGTCGTCGTCGTCATCGGCCGGGTTCGCCGCCAAACTGCAGGCGGCGCAGACGCCCGACGATGCCGTCGCGGCCGTGGCGCTGCACATCATGGAGCGCTGTTCGGGCATCCTGTTGCGCGGCGTCGACGAGTTCGACGCCGCCGGCCCGTCCATCGCCAGCTACGGCCTGGACAGCATGATTGGCGCCGAGCTGCGCAACTGGCTGTTCCGCGAGTTCGGCCTCGACGTGCCGTTCCAGGACTTGCTGGCTCCGACCCTGAGCTTCAAGGAGCTCGCGATCAAGGTTGCGGCGAAGCTAGGGTTGCTGGGAGAGTAGAGTAGAGTAGAGTATGGTAGAGAAAGAGAGAAAGAGAGAGAAAGAAAGAAAAGAGAAAGAGAAAGAGAGGGAAAGAGAGAAAAAGAGAGGAATAGAGGGAGTTGGACGAAAGAAGAGGACGTGAATATTATCAAGATTGAAATTTCCATTGCATTCCGCTTTTCTTTCACTTCGGAATCAGCAGCCGTTATGGTGGTGTTCTGAGAAGTACTGCTTTAGAATAGATTGGAATTACAGTGTGTCAGATAAGCGAGTGAGCCAGATAAGCGAGTGAGCCAGATAAGCGAGTGTAACGGTGACGTGATGTCGGCGCCAAGGCCGAACTCACTCTTGGCCGTTCCTCCATCGTTTTCTTAGACCTGCCTTCTGACCCTGCTAAAGGTCTATAATCCGACTACACTATCCTGCACCAGCCTTGCCGACCCTGCTCGAGCCTCCTGCAGCCTCTTGCTGCCTGAGGTCCTCGTCTTGGGATCCTTCTTTCCGTAAAGGATTCTTGACTCGTGCGTTGCCTGGGGTTCGTCCATTCCCTGTGAACGAGATTGCTAGGTGGAATTCCTGACCGTACGCCCGTGAGGTCTGTTGGCCCTTGGGGTCATAAGGCGTTTGTGCCTTGAGGTTCGTAGCAGTAGCTCCCATGCTGCATGGCTTCGCGTCCGAAGTTTATCCAGTCCGGGTAGACGAGCTAGGCCCGATTTGGTAAGGGAACCAGGTAACTATGAAGAACGAGTGGCTATGTACGAAGACTTTGGCTCATGGGATACTGCGCTTCGACTTCGGTCCTCACGACTACTAGCTATGAGAGTGGCGCATTCATGGCAAGAGCGCTCTCGGGCCGCTATTGACGGGCTCGGCCCGAGATGTCCGAGCCAGCGGCCCGGTGCCCAGCCAAAGCCTCGCCGACGCTTGAGGACGCAGGCTTTGGCCCAGACTTGTGCTTCTGACACTTTTGAGGATACAGTGGCGTGCTTTTATACGTTGACTGCTTGCAGGCGTAGTAAAGAGATTCTGTATAGAACATGGCACTCTTGACGCGCAACGTCTTCCTCGTCGCTTTGGGCGTTATTGGAACCTACGGAACCTGGGGCCGGTGCTTTCAAGATGGCACCCTCAGATACATTCTCACCGCTGTCTTTAGCGACAAACAGCCCTTTTTGCTTCCCGGCACCGATGGAGAGCCCCTCATCAAGAACATGACGGGCATCTGGCCACTGGACCGCTTACTCGCCGTCCTCGTCCTCTTTTTCTGGCAAGCAGCCGACGGCTCCCACCCCACCACTTCCGCCGTTGGGCTCTATTTTGCTGCTCAGCATCTGGGGCTGGTGGTTAACATGCACCTGGGGAGCCTAACCGGAAGATCGAAACTCAAGTAAGTCGTCACCTTTTCCCGTGCAAAAATGCCCTTTGTGCTGACGCTCAAAAACATAGCCCCACACTCTGGACCCTCCTCTTCCAGGCTCTGGCCATAGGCACCGCCGGGCCGCTCTACGCCTTTCTCCACCTCTCCACCGCCGCCGCCGCCGCCGCCGCCGCCACCACCCCTCGTCTCAACGCCGCCTCCACCACACGCGCCATCCGCTCTCTCCCCCTCGCCTGCCTCCTCGGGTACGTCCTCCCCGCCCTGCTCATGGCCCTCCGCGGCCACGGCTTCAAACAGCACGCCATCGCCGCCTGGAACGTCTTCCCCGTCTGGATCCTGTTGGTGCAGCGGCTCGTCCAGCTCCCCACGCTCCTCCTCCTCTCCCCCTCTTCCTCCTCCTCCTCCTCCTCCTCCTCCTCCTCCTCCTCCTCCTCCTCCTCCTCCTCCTCTTCTTCTTCTTCTTTCCAATCCTCCTCCCGCGCCGTCTACGCCGCCACCATCCTCGTCACGGCCGCCGCCCACGTCGCCACCGTCGCGCTGACGGCCGCCGCCGCGCTGTTCCCCATGGCCTTTGCGCCGGGCTACGCCGCCGCGCTGCGACCCGGCCGCGTGTTCGTGCCGCCGGTGGCGCCGGCAGCAGCACCGTCGTCAGCCGCGACCACCGCCACCACCGCCGCCACCACCGGCATCATCACCGCCGGCGAGGGCGTGCGCGGCTTCATGCTGTGGGACCAGGCTGTTGGGTACGCCGTCGTGCTGTTCCTGGCCGTCGACGGGTTGCTGGGTAGCTGGGGCGTGGGGCGGGAAGAGGAGGAGGAAGAGGAGGAAGAGTCCGAGCGGATCAGACACCCTCGGAGCGTCGGGATTACGCAGCCGAAGATGGACGTCAAGGCGGCGGCGGCGGCGGCGGCGGCGGCGGCGGCGGCAGTGGATGATGTTGGTGAGATCAGGAAAGGACGAGCAGCGGTGCGCCGGCCGCATGCTGCTGCTGCTGCTGCTGCTGCTGCTGAGCGGCGGCGGCGGTGGCGGCTGGTGGGCCGTGACGGCCGCGCTTGGCTGGTGACTGGGGGCGCGGCGCTGTTGGGCGCTGTGCTGGTGGGGCCGGCGGCCGCGGTGCTGGGCTTGCAGTGGGCGGCGGACGAGTTGGCCTGGAAGACGGTGAAGGAAAAAAAGAAGCGGACGGGGCGCTCGATTGCTACAGGTCCAAGGGAAGGAAGGGCGGATCAAGGCCGGTAGACGAGGTCAGGTGCGGCGTGGTGCCGTTGTGGTTGATCATGAAGTTTTGATGATGGCGGTGAATGGTTGGTCTGGTGTTTGGTTGCTCTCCTACTGAGGACGGGGGCAATCTCCTGTTGAGAGTGAGTTAACGTCCAGCTACGCTCTTTGTACAAGAGATCTTTCCCCGATGAATTAAAACCAGAAGCATAGGGCCTGCTTTATACGCGGTACGAAACGGTATTACCCCAAAAAAATAGTTCGTTCTCGGTAGTTGGTACGAAAGACATTGACAACTCTGGTATCTGCAATTTCGCTATTGTTTTATTGATGAGGATGACCAAACCTTGATCTGCCCGCGATAAGATTGAGCGACATTCCGTATGCAAAGATCGTCGATGATGCCTGCAGGGGAGCATTGAAATTCCAGTCTTTTGGGGTACGGAGTTGGATATCTCCTGATGGCTCCTCTCCATCCTGTCGGGAGAGACGAAACTCGACCGAAAACAATCTGTCAACAACAAAGCCACCTGTACACGTAAGGTGGTAAAGGAGTGTATGCTATTGGTGCTTCCTGCTCTACTTGCTACTGGGCTTCCACTCCTCCGCATCACCCCAGCGATTGACAGTCCATCCGCTGTATCCCGGGTTTGAATGTCCCGCTTCACACTGTTTCTCATAACTCACTTGACGCAGCCTTGTCGCCTCTCGCGGCGTGAGGCTCAAATACAGCTCGACGCCGATGACATGCAGTACGATTGCCATCCAAAGCTGTTCGTCCATGTCAGCAAAGACTCTCCCATGAGATGGTGCTGTGCGGAGGGCTTACGCTGGTGCCGAAGGGGATAGTCACGGAGGCACCGAGGTTCGGCAGTTGATTAACATCGTGAATCGCCTCGACGATCACATGAGCGCGGCCATCGAATTTGGCAGGGCCGCTGGAGGGAGAAGGAGAGGAAAAACAGCCCGGGTAGTCCTGCTGGAGCGTGCGCAAGCCAGCTTGAGCGTACGTGTACTCCATCATGCGGCACGACCAGACGGTGTAGTAACCGCCGTAGGCCGAGATGACGACGGCGGCGATGTTGTCGATGATGCGGCTCGTGATGATGACGCCGTAGTAGAAGAAGGTGCGTAGCATCCACGCACGGTGCTGGTCGATCTGTAGGCGCTTAATGTTCCAGTACGCCGCCGACATGCTAACGGTCGTCATGATAACCATGGTAGCCTCCGCCGATTGCGTGGCGACGCGGCCCCCGCTCTCACGGCGCCCGAGGACGATGCATGCCCCGGCATTCGAGATGATTACTAGGAACAAGACGACATAGCCGTTGATGCGGTGAAGCAGAAGCCAGCGGTGGCGGATTCCTGGCACGAACTGCAGCACTAGGAGCAGGCCCGAGGGCAGACAGGCTGCCAGGTGCAGTAGCATTCCAACCCTATACTTGCCTTCATGGTAGTCAGACATGGCGCCCGGGGAGGCCTCTTTTGCGAATATGCCGTCGAAGTCGTAGAAGTACAGCCGGGACAGACTGAACCCGACCATGGCGCCCGCGAAGACAATGACTGTCACGATTCAAGTCAATAGCAGCAACTGTCAAGCATGTTTCTTGGTGCTCACAAAGCGGGAAGTTGTAGGCGCGTTGAAACCCGAGCCGAGTGTAGATTGTCTCGAAGCGGCCCGGCCGCCGAGCGGCGACGATGGTAGCGGCATCCACGACAATGGGCTTTCCTTGCTCCATGCTTCTGAGGATTGGTGGTGGAGAAGAGATCCTCTGCAGTTGGAGAGTAATTAAGTCTGTGCCTTGTTCGTCTCGGTCCGGAGCACCGAGGGACATGCACGGGTGCGGTCCGTCCGAATCCGACAAGTGGCCGACGGTCGGCGGCCCGGACCGAGCCGCTACCTACAGTGAACCTTTAGTCATCCAACATGATATGATATAAGCATTTATCCACGGTCGAACCAAATCCGATCTGCAGGTTTTGCTTTGGAGAACAGCTTCCCAAGCAATGGCATTCACCGGCGCTGGCTTCCCGCAGACTGAGCCTGCCATTATTGTCAAGCTGAAGGCTGGCACGGCGAACCCGTTTGGTGCGCGCCAATGTCCTTGTCTTTTGTTCTATGCCTCTTGGCTAATATTTCCCTCTTAGGCACGTTGTCCACTGGCTCCAATATGGTCCATATCGTACGTTTGCATCCGCCCGACCAGCTCATTCATTCAGCCGCTGACCATGTGACAGGAAACCCCGGCCGGCACCATCGAGAGTGTGCCCGGCTTCGAGCCCGCCTTCAAGGCCAACTTCACCTTCGGCGCCGACTGGCTGACATTCGACCCGGACCGAGCCCACGGCCGCGTCAACGTCCGCGCCGTGGCTCGCACCGTCGACGACGACTCTCCACTGCACCTGTCATACAACGCCGTGATCCGCATGACTGACGACGTGTGGAAGATCTTCGGGGGCAGCCCGGACATGGTGACGGTGCCTTTCGGCCTCGCCGTCGGCCACGCCAGCTTCCTCGCCGGTGACCCCAAGCTCAAGGTGCTGGAGAACCTGGCCTTCGCTACCAGCGGTCGCATCATTGTCGGCGAAGACAAGTCGTTGACGGTCGAGACGAGGATTTCAAAGGTGGTGGCGCCGGAAGTCATGGATTAGTGGTGGCAACCACGCGGATTTGACCATCAAGTAGAATACCGACTCACGATTGACCAACGAATGTAACATCATGACCCAAGACAGTGAATATGCTGCGAATTCCGAACTTGACAGCCGACAAATAGTGACAATCACCTCGGTAAATAATGTGCACTTCAGCACTGGATAAAGTTGCGGTAACCAGTCCAATGTGTACTCGTCGTCGCAAGTTGACTTCATTGTTTACTGTCACCCATGTCAACCCAAGACACTGAAAGCTGAAGCCGCTATCGTCTGCCGGTTGCCATGATTGCTTCTTCTCTCTTGCCCCCCACCAGTATATTCGCCAAGCGGCCTTTGATGTCACCAGATACATGCAAGCAAACGGGGAGGCCTTGCCCCGTTCAAAACTGTAGATGAATTCGTGGCTTTTCCTCTATTGAGGAGGACAGAGATACCAATCTGTTGTCATCTTCTACATCTTCACTCTTACATATTTGTACAGCGTCCGACTCAATAAACAACTTGTGCTTCCACCGTTCTCCACAAGGTCAAACTATTCCTAGGATATACTCCATTCCCCACACATCTTACTCCCTCAAGCAACACCATCTCTCTCTCTCTCTCTCTCTCTATCTATCTCTTTCTCTATCTCTCTCTCTACAATTCTGTATGATCTGAAATAGGTGCATCCTGCCCTACCTCGTGCTCGGCATCGCTCAAAATCGCAGCAGCTATCTTTTCGGCAACCATGTCTACGTAGGAACAAAAAGGGGAGCGCCAGTCAGCAGATGGAAAGTTTTGGTGTGTAAGCAAGAACGGAACAACGATGGAAAAATGAAAAGGCAGAACATACAAACAGTAGCCATCGGATGCCCCGGCACCAAGAAGGGCAACGTGCTCGCATCCACGACGCGCAGCCCGCGCACGCCGTAGACTCGGGCGGCCGAGTCCAGCACGGCCATCGGGTTGTTGGGCCTGCCCATCGCACCTTGCAAATACACACACACACATGTAAGTCATCAAAACGCACCATTTTCCGAAAGAGGGAGAGAGAGGAGCAACACCACCACCACTACAACAACAACAACAAGAACAAGAGCAAAACAAACATACAAGTCGAGCTCCCATGGAACACCAACGCGCCCGCCTCGCGCAGCCAGCGCGCGACGTCGTCCGGCCGATCACTCGCGACGCCCGGGCCGGGCGCGTACTCGGCGACGACGACGCCGTCGGGGAGGTTCGCGGCCCACTCGCGCGCGCGCAGCACCGCCTGCACCGCCTGATCCTCGTCCTCGGGCGCGGAGAGCCAGTTGGGGTTGACGGTGGGCGGGGCGGCGGCCGTCGTCGTCGTCGTCAGCGTGACGTTGCCACGCGACTTGGGCGTCAGAATGCCAACGGCGAGGGTGATCCAGTTGTTGGAGGAGAGATGGTCGTCGTCGTCGTCGTCGTCGTCGTCGTCGTCGTCGTTGTTGTCGATGGCCGGGTGCGCGCCGGCGTTGAAGGGGAGGAGCTCGGTCTCGGGGAAGTCGGGCGCGAAGGTGGATAGGTGGGCGCGGGTCGAGGGGCTGAGACGCGAGCGGTAGGGCTCGGGGATCTTTTCCCATCCTGGAGGTTCGTTCGTACGGTGGTCAGCATGGGTGGGTGGGTGGGTGAGAGGGAAAAAGAGAGCCTCTTTCGTACCGATTGTCTCGCCGGCCTTGATGGAGGTCAGAGGGCCGGTGCGAGTGGACAGATACTCTTCCGAGACGGCGTTGAAGTACTCGGGCCGCTCGAGCTGCGTCATGGTCGTGACGTTCACCTGATACGAGAGGCGAAAGTACGGTTGATCCTGCATGTATATTCCCCGCGTGTCAAACCCCATACTCTGGGTTTTTATAAATGCGGACGGGGGCTCGAGGCTCGACATACCCATAAGTTCTGACCAACCCCCTCCAACACGGAGACTTTGGGTATGTCAAACTTGGTCAGGACGTCGGCGGGGCCGACTCCCGACAGCATCAGCAGCTGCGGCGACTTGAACACCCCGCCCGACACGACGACTTCTCTCGACGCTGACAAGGTGAAGCGATAGTCTCGCTGGCCCGTCACCTTGACCTCGACCCCGCTGGCACGCTTGTCGCCACCGAACACGACCTTCTCGGCCAGGGTGGAGTGGTATATGGTGAGCCGCGCATCTGCATCGACGGCGTGCAGAAAAGCCGCCGACGACACCCTCGTCATGGTCCGCGGGTCCACCGTGACGGTGATGGGCGCGTGGCCCAGCAGCTCGCCCGTGTTGAGGCCCGGGAGCCGCTTCAGGCCCAGGCGGTCCAGGCCCGCGGCCACGGCGGCCGCGTACTCGCCCCGGTAGCCGCCGTACGAGACGTTCAGAGGACCGCCGCCGCCCGAGCCCGCGGGCGCGAAGGCGCGCGACTCGTTGGGGATCGCGGCGGCGCCGTCGGGCCCGAGCCGCTCGAGGTCCGGGCCGGATAGGGTGCAGCACTTCTGGTAGAAGGGCAGCACCTTGTCCCAGGTCCAGCTCTGGTCGCCAACCGCATCTGCCCACATCTGCAGTGACCCGGCCGACGGGCTAGAGGCGGAAAGCGTTGTTATTCGGCGGCTTGAGCGGCAATGGGGGAGGGGGCAATGTCATCGTACCGGTGGTAACCAAGCGTGTTGATGGCCGAGCTACGACGGTCAGCAATTTGTCAAGTGCACTGGGGCAAGGGGGCGACCTACGTGCCGCCGAGAGTGCGGCCCTGCGAGTAGTGCATCGTCCTACCGTTGTAACCCTGGCAAACCGTCAGCGAGGACTCGGCCGGCGCGAGACACCCACCGGCTGCGGCGTCGTCTCAAAGTCCCATTCGTTCAATGACGGACGCTCCTGGTCGACGTGCGTGGACCAGCCGTTGTAGCCAGGCACGTCGGTGAGGTTGCCGTTGTCCCAGAAGCTGCCGGCTTCGACCAAAGCGACGGAAAAACGCCGAGGGTCTGCAGCAAGGCGGGCTGCAACAGTCGCTCCCGCCGTTCCGCCGCCGACTATCTACGAGAGCAGAGTGAGTTCGCCAAGGAGCAAGTGGAGGGGGGGAGGGGCGAAGGCGCACCACGTAGTCGAAGGTGCGGTTCACGCCGGGCACGCCGAAGCGGTTGGAAGACAGGGCCCCGGCGATGCCAGCCTGTCCGAAGGCAGCAAGGAGCAAAGGCGACAGCATGATGAGATTGGCAAGCAGCTCGTCATGGACCTACAGGTGCTCTACATAATGGGGAGCTCGGTGAGCTCGGGCCGAGACAGGGATGCTGCACCTCGGGGGCCCCATTTGTCAGCCCGAAGCAAAAGCTGGTTTATATATCCATAAAACACTCTCCCATGCCGAAGGATTTAACCCTTGTATGATTCTAGCCTTGCCCTCTGCTTTTGGGGCAACGAAGCGCCGCTGTCTTGACGATAACCCCCACTCACGCATCCCCAGCAATGTCGGACCAGGCGGAGAAAGAACTGGCAACATCCCCCGAGCCCGAGACCAGCCCCAAGACGCGGCCGGTGACTGGCTGGCGCTGGGCCATCTCGGTCGCCAGCGTGCTCAGCTCTGTGTTTCTATTCGCGCTCGATACGACCGTGGTGCGTAAACCTCGCGTCCGGCCCACCATCTCTCTCACACAGACGCTGACTCGCCGTCACAGGTTGCCAATGTTCAGGCCAATATCGTGCAGGACCTGGGAGAGATCGACAAGCTGCCGTGGCTCGGCGCTGCCTTCGTGCTGCCGGCGGCGGCCCTGCAGCTCCCCTGGACCAAGGCGTACGGGCTCCTGAATCTCAAGTGGCTCTACATTGCCCACGTCGTCGTCTTCGAGGCCGGCAGCGCCCTGGCCGGGGCCGCCCCGACCATGAACGCCATGGTCGTGGGGCGCGCCATCGCGGGCATCGGCGGCGCGGGCATGTACGTCGGCGGCATCACCTACTTCAACGTCACCACCACCCCCAACGAGCGCCCCATCTACGTCTCGCTTATCTCGCCCGTTTGGGGCTTGGGAACCGTCTTGGGTCCCATTGTACGTCGGCCCCGGACCAGAACAAAAACGGGCATTCCGCTGACATTCAGGGGCCCCAGGTCGGCGGCGCGTTTGCCGACAGCAGCGCCACCTGGCGCTGGGGGTTCTACATCAACCTGGTCATCTTCGCCGTCAGTGCGCCTGCGATGCTGCTCACCCTGCCGTCCATCGACCTGGGGGCTGGGCTGGTCTGGCGCGAGCGCGCCCGGCGGTTTGACTGGCTGGGCTGCCTCGTCTTCTGTGGCTGGTGCATTTCCTTCATCATGGCCATCAACTTCGGCGGCACCCACTATGCCTGGGACTCGGCCGACGAGATCGCGCTGTGGGTCTTCACCGGCTTGCTGCTCCCCGCCTTCGCCCTCACCCAGTGGTGGCATCCCCTGGTCGCACGTGAATACCGCCTGTATCCCGCGCAGCTGCTGGGCAACTGGCGCTTCATCGTGCTCCAGGTCTGCGCCTTTTCCGGAGCCGGCGTGACATACGTACGTCTGTTCCTCGTCCAATCTGCTGGTGCTGACGCATGTTGAAGATACCCATCTACTACATCCCGCTGTTCTTCCAATTCGCCCGCGGCGAGGCGTCGCTGGAGGCTGCCGTCCGCCTTCTGCCTTTCGTCTTCATGGTCGTCGTCTTCTCCCTGGGAAGCGGCTATCTGATGAGCAAGGCGGGATACATCGGTCCGTGGTTCATCGGCGGCTCGGCCCTCGGCTTGATTGGATCAGTGCTGTTATGTGAGTGGATAGTCACAACTCTCAGAAGAGTGGAATGGCTAACGACTGCAGACACCTTGGACACGGAGTCCTCGGCAAGCCGAGTGTACGGATACAGCGTCATCGTTGGCATCGGTGGCGGCTGCTACCTGATGAGCTCGTTCGGCGCTGCTCCCGCCGTGGTCAAAGCAGACGAGGCCCTCGATGCCGTCGGGGCATTGAGCGTGGCGCAGGGCATGGGCCTGGTCTTCTTCGTCTCCGTCGCCGGCATCATCTACCAGAATCTCGGCTACAACTTCATCGCCCCGCTCGTTCCCGCCGAGCTGCTGGACGACGCCCGCGACCTGCTGGCCGGCAGCAGCAGCAACCTGTTCGCCTCTCTGGATCCTGACACCGGCTCGCGTGTCACGGCTGCCATTATCAAGGCTCTCGACAACACTTACCTTCCAGCCGTGGCCGTGGCTTGCTTGAGCTTTCTATGCTCCCTGACACTTGGAGTAAGCATCCCCACTTCGTTTCCTGGCAACCGAGCTGACGCCTTCAGGCTGCGAAAGTTCCCAAGGGGACGGTTGTGGCGGGCTAACTCGTTAGTTCTGCCGAATCTGGCCGTAATCAACGCTCATGTAAGAAATCAGGTTGTAAGGATGGATGCGCACCAGAGGTCGATGTCAAATGTACTGGTTCTATGGTAGACGCAACCAGTGGGAGAGAACATGCCCCAACTCCTGCACTTGGAAATAGCCTAATATCACTTTACCTTTCTCTGAACTCGCGCCGCGCCCATTTCCCTATACTCCGTATCTCCTCGCGACAACAGGAAAATTCGCCAAGCCTACGATGCGGCTGTGGATGAAATCGTCCCCAGACTCTATCTCCTTGCGGACATCAACATCAAAAGCGCCGGCAAATGCAGTCGACTTCTGTAGCTCTGAGATGGTAGAGGAGAGAAGGTGGATCCAGTCAAGCAGCTGCGAAAAGGCGGGGGTGGGGGACGAGTCAGTCGAAGTCACGCTATCGGGTGGCGACGCCTCGCCTTGGTGGAGCTGGCGAATGCATGACTGCATGGCTACGTACACAGCCCATGGAGTGAAGGGATGCAGCTGCAGGGAAGCGTTAGCGGTGAGGAGAGTCTCGGCCACAGCGCACGAGGGGCTTACTTTGTTCGCATCGACGTGGTTCAGCTGAATGACGACGTCGATGAGTCCGAGCATGGCGGGCATCCAACGCTGCCGCTTGACAGACCGGAAGCTGGCGCCGACCGACATGGCTCGCGACTTGCACTTGGCCGCCTCGCAGAGGGATAGCTCCGAGGCGTACAGTAGGGCCTGGGTGCTCAAGGTAACGGGATCCAGACCCGCGCTCGACGCGTGGAAATGGGCCAGGCCGTACCTCCGGGCGTTGTCTATGGTGTCGTTGAGCTGGTCGTGTCTGATCCAGAAGTCGCAGCGCGGGAAGCCTGGAGCCTTCTCACGGCTCAGATGATGGGCAAGCGAGATGGCCTGGCCGGCGATGGCCATGGAGAGGACCAGGCCCTGGTGGGGATCCAACTTGCCACTGTTGGGCATGGCGTAGGCGTCGCTGAGCGTGATTGGCTCACCGGGCAGACATGCCGGCAGCAGGGTCGAGATCTGGGCGTGTTAGCTGCCGTGGCGCATGGGCTGGCGGCGCACTGACCTCTCTCTCGTCCAGTGCCATGCGCGGCGAGGCATCGGCGTCGATGCGGACGAATATGTCGAGCATAAAGGCGGCCCAGAACGCTCGCCGGCACCGCTCGGCTTCGGGCAGCGGCAGACGGGCGGCGCCGGGCGCGTCCAGGCGATGCAGCCGGAGCAGGTGCGAGATCCACACGGCGCGGTTGGCACTGGCAACGGCCCTGGTGAAGAAGCCCTTGCGGAACTCGAAGAGCGCAATGTGCACGTAGGCCTGCAGGGCGGTGACATTGGTGGACTGGGTGGGCGTCTCAATCTCGACGCGCTCGAGGGTGCGGCGGGCGCTCTCGTAGCAGCCATCCGCCAGATGGCTGTATGAGCGGCACCGCAGGGCAGCGTGGGCGAAGAGGGCCAGCTGCAGCGCGCAGGCCTCCTGGGGCGCGAGCGGGTCGGCCGGGGTGGCGGGGCAGTCGGCGCGCTCGACGAGCGGAAACGAAGGGTCCACGAGCCGGAAGTATATGTTGTTGCTGGGAGCAGGTCAGCGGGGGCCAGCGCGGCAGGCGGCAGAGGCGCAACGCACAGGTCGCTTTGCACGCCTTCCCACGGCTCGTCGCGCAGCAGCTCGGGGGCGGGCGGCGGCGACAGCAGGGCGGCACTGGCGTCCAGCAGGTTGAAGTCGAAGTCGTCGAGCACGTGCGCGCTGGGCAGGGGGTCGAGGTCGAGGGTGAGGGCGGGCGTCGTCGCGGGCGGCAGGCTGCGCCCCGGCGTGTCGGAGACGGAGGCGGAGCCGGAGGCGGACGAGTGGCGGGTGCTGGAGAGGGCGGCTTCGGCCTGGCTCAGGCGCTCCTCGAGCAGCTCGACCGTCTGCTGCAGGTCGCCGCTCCGCCGCTGCTGCTTGGCCGGCAGCGTGTAGACGCACTCGTCGCCGGAGCGCAGGCAGCGCTGGCAGCGCGGCTGGCCGCCGTCACAGCGCACCTTGCGGTCACGGCAGAGCTTGCAGGCAATGTGGCGCGAGGCGCTGCTCATGGTAGGGTTGCTGGCTTAGGGTGGCGGGGTGGAATGGCGCGTGCGGTGGTTATATAGGCAGGTGTCGCCTCGCCGTGTCGCCTCGCCGTGTCGCCGTGCCCCTGCGTGCCTGCCGCGGCACCACCTGCCCAGCCGTGCTTGCCTATCACCGTTGCCGCAGCCTCTTCTCCACGCCGTCGCCTCGACGCGAGCCGCGTGGGCAGCGGCCGGGCACGCAGTTCTACGCGATCGCCAGTCATGCACGATCCTGCGAGCCAGGCCCGCCGCACGCATCCTCCCGCATCCTACGGCCGGCTCCCGGCTCCCGGCTCCCGCTGCCGCCCGTCTGCTTCATCATCACAAAGGATGCAATCCCTGCGCTCCATTCCTGCTATGCTATCTACGCCGCAGCCGTCCCCGTCGCCGTCGGGCTTGCCGCTGTCAGCAGCATCACAACCGTTGCCCCAGCCATCAACCACGCCAGCATCCGAGCCCGCGTGCCCCACTGGCTGGCCGCCGGCTCGCTCTCGTCCGCCCAGGCCACAGCGTGCGAAGTCCCGCCCGTCCACGGCACGAAGTCCAGTCGGGGCCCCGCCCTGATGACGGGAGCCAACTGCTCCGCCAGCGCCTGCTCCCGCTGCAGCGGCCCCAGGTAGCACGCCATCGCCCTGAGCATCCACCCGTCCCATGCCTGGAGTCTCGTTACGAGCCGCGAGACGTCGCACACGCGTTGTGCCCGCGCCACCCTCGCCCGCTGATACTCGGCGAACAAGGCCTCGATCTCGGCCATCCCAGGCCTTCCCCCGGGCGCCGTCCGCACCGCTTGCACGACCAGGTTCGCCAGGACCGCCACGCTCTCCATGGCCAGATTGCCCCCGAGAGCTATGTTGGGCGTGACCTTGTGCACCGCGTCTCCCGCCAGCACCGTGCGGCCCCAGTGCCAGTGCTGCAACACGCCCTCTTCAATCGACACCAGCTGGCCCCGGAGCCGCTTCTTCCACACTTCGCCAAACAGCACGCTTTCCGAGATGGGCACCTCGGCCACCTTGGCCGCCGCCGCCGCCGCGTTGGCCTCGCTCCAGCGCGGCCAGTTGGGCCAGTGGAACGCCCGCTCCAGCTTGAAGAAGACGAAAAAGAAGAGCTTCTTTGGCTGCCCCAGCACCAGCAACGAGTGCCTGTCTCCGTGCACCACCGTCATGTCACGCAGCCCTGCCCCTGGAATCTGCGGCGCCACGCCGATGAGGCAGTTCCACGAGACCTGCATGGCTGTCGATCGGTCAGCACGAATCCGCCCGTTATCTTGCTTGGGACCCTTACTCCGCTTCTCTGCCGTGCTGATAATCCCCGGCACCCTTTCGTTGGCCCTGGCCCACATGGCTTCCCGGACGAAGCTGTGGACCCCGTCGCAGCCAATCACCATGTCACCAGCCTCAGACGAGCCGTCGGCGAGGTGGGCTTTCACTCCTGCTGACGTCTCCTCCACGCCGACCACCCTCGCGCCGAATCGGATGCGCGACTGGTCGTGCAGGGTGTCGTACAGCATACCCAAATAGTCCCGCCGCTCGAACAGCAGAATATCGTATCCATGGCTGGATCCCCGCACCGTCAGCAACTGCTCGCCTTCCTGTCAAACGAACCACTTTTGATTTCCCATGACTTACTTGTCCTTGACGTGGTCGAAGAAGGGGACCGACGAGAGGCGCGAGCCGTCAGGGCATCGCATGATGGCCTGGTCCATGGGCACGCACAGCTTGCGGGCGGCGTCAAGCACGCCAATCTGCTCGAGGATGCGGCTGCCGTGCGGGTAGATGGCAATGCTCGCGCCCTCGGCCGGCGCCGCTTCCGCCTTGCTTTCCAGCACGACGTGATCGATGCCCGCCTTCTGCAGCACATGCGAAGCCACCAGTCCGCCCACGCCGCCACCCACCACAATGACTCGGAATGGCCCGGTCATCTTTGCTGCAGATTCTTTCCCTTCTCCTTCTTGTTCTCCTTCCGAGAGGAGGAAAAATCGGTGCTGATAGTGATGATGAGTGAGATAAGAATAACTGACGATGAAGCCCCAGGGATCTAGAGCTTCCCACTTTCCCTCGTACGGCTTTTTCGAGTTGATTATATACCGAAGCGTTCTCGGCGTTCGGAGTCGTTGGAGTCGGCGCCATCGGCGTGCTCGGCCCGGTCCGGGGCCCAGACTGGACGGGCACCTACCTGCCCCCGCCCCCAAGCTCGCGCAGCTGGTGGTGTTGCTACTGGTACTGCTGTGAATGCTACTGCTGCCAGTGCCGGCAGGTAGACAATACTCAAAGCCTGCACGATCAATAGCCAGATCGAAGTTGTCGTCCCCGCCCCGGTGGTTAAATTGGCGTCGAAGCGACGCTGCTACTGTGGTGGTGCGAGTCACCAAGTGCAAGCGAGTATTACTACCAGCAGTGGTCACCTCCGGTGCTGAGGCGGGTTGCGATGGTTGCTGCCGGGAAATGTTGGCTGGGCGAAGCTGCGCGAATAGATGGTCGTCGCCTGCCTACCGCGATGACCAGCGCCGCTACGACTGGCCTTACTTATTGCGGGAATGCGCCGTTGCACTGGGTTACGTTCGCGGAATAGCTCGCTCCTGCGGGCCGGCCAATCAGCACTGCAATCGCAACGAGCTTGACGTGATTGACGAGGCGTGCCCTTGAGATAGCGGCCATTGCCTGACCGCAACATTCTACTACATGGCCAAGCGAGTTGAATCCCTTGTGGGAAGTCGGGCTGCTTAGGGGAACTGTCTGGGCGGGGCCGCCAATCAGAACCTCCGCACGCCGCAATTGCCCGACGACTGTGGAAATGGCTTACGTAAGAGATGGGGCGCCCGGATAGTTTCAAGAATCGGGTAGGTGGTGGGAAAAGGGCTTTTTGTTATTTCATGTGCGAGTCGGAAGCGTGTCAATGTGGCATTGCAAGGGCGACAGCATTTAAGCGGCGTCGAAGTGGCCCTTGAGGCACCGACGTCTTCTCGCCCCCCCTCGACATTTCTGCAACCAGCTTCCTATAAAGTGGATTAAACTTGTACAAGGCACCCTGCATTCGCCGAATGGTCAACACGCCCTAAGGCATCGAAACCAAATCCCATTAGGAAACCCGGGCGTTGCGCCGGAACTGGTTCCGCCCTGTCGTAAACCTGCACGAGCCATCGGACGGTCTCCATTCAACACTCTACGGCCCCATCATTGGCCCGTCGCAACGTGCTGACGTCCTTGCACTCCGACCGGGTGCCAGATGGTCGGGTCCACCGTGTCGGCCTATAACCTGCGCCGTGTCCGCTCGTCTCCCGTCTCAACAACACCGCCCCGGCTGCGATGGCCGCCGTCGGTCTTGGACTCTTGGTGGCTCAGTCGCCCCTTCGCATCCACATCCATCACACCTCGGGCCCGTCGAATCTGCCAGCGTTGCACTCGCATACACCACACGCGCGAAGGCTCTTTGACGATAAATATTGAATATAAGTGCCCAGCACCTCGAAGTTATAAAATACTGTTTCATAAAGCTAGATGGACAACCAGAATAGGTAAGGAAGGCGACGTCCTCTGCTCCAGCGAGACCGACCCCATCCCCGCCCACGCATGACACACGGCCGCATCTTCGAAGCCATGCACCCAAGGGGAACCGCGACCCAACACAAACGAAAAAAGAAGCAGGATGAGAGTCGGAAGCTACCGCGCCCCCCTGGCCGGCCGCACGCGTCCCGCCTCGCGCCTCACGAACTTATCGATCGGACGGAACCCGCAGCTCGCGTGCCGCAGCACCATCTCCTTGAGTTCGAAAACGGCGTCGTTCAGCCCCGCCAGCTCCCCGCGGAGATGCCTGTTGCGCGCTAGCAGCTCCCCGTGCCGCTCCTGCAGCTCCGTCGTCCAATCCCGCTTCTTCTCCCGGCACCTCTTCGCCGCCACCCGGTTCTTCGCCAGGCTCAGCACGCGCCGGGCCAGCGTCTGCCCGGCGTCGCCCGCCGCCGCGCCCCGACGCCGCCGCCTCGTGGTGGGCTTGCGTGGGCTCGGGGACGTTTCGTCCGAGGTGGAAGGCTTGCGCGAGTTCGAGGCCGTGTCTGGGTCCGGGCTTGTCGTGTCCGGGTCCAGGCTCGTCGTGCTCGACTGCTTCTCGTCAAACTCGTATGAAAAAAGGCTGTCCCGACGTGTCGAGTCACCGACGGGGATACTGGGAATGGGAGGCGCCAGGTCCAGTGACGTGGGGCCGTTGAATTGGGCCGCGAAGTCGTCACTGGCGCCGACGGATGGTGTTTGCCAAGGGTTGGGGAGAAGATCGTCGAGGAAGCCGGCGAAGGGATCGGAGGATACAATTGGATCCGCGCCACCACCGTCGAAGGTCCGACAAGCATCAAACTCAGGCATGAGGTCTGGTGGGGCGGTGGGGAGAAGGATCTGTGGGTCGCCGTCCAGGAACGCCATCGTTTCTTGGGGCTGCCGAGGGCAAGTATCGAAGCCGAGCAAGGTAGGGCGGGTGCACCGGGGGCTGGGTGATGAGATGAGAGATTGCTGCTGATGCATCAACAGATAGAGTGCGTTGTGAAGCTGGGTGGCCGAGCGTCTCCCCATAAGAGATGGAGCAAATATAAAGGGCGTGGAGGAAGGAGTGACGCCCGCATGTGCTTGCCCTGGGAATAACGCAGGTCTGGGGTAGACCAGGGGCGCCTCGTGGGACAACGGCAGCGGAGAAAGCAACGGACAGGCAGGCTGAGCCAGAGCGCTGACTGGGCGAAGGGACGGAAGCGTGCGCTGCAAAATCCCTCGAGCAGGAATTTTTCGCCGCAGAAAGTCGGCATCTTGCGGCAAGTCTCATCCTACCCGCTCCAAATGCTTCCCGACCACCTGATCGGATCGTGCCCTAGCGCTCCCGTTCGATATCCGATGGTTGCATCACGTTCATCCGACGCGGCTCTTCGTTTACGCGAATACTAAAGCGTCGATCCTGACGTAACGGGGCTAGCCTTAGTCGCGACGTAGGTAGGATGACTAGTATTCTTGATGATTCCCGCTGTTCACTAATTGCTTGGCAAGCCGCAACCCTGGCTGCTTGCTTTGAATGGTCCGGGTTGACATACCGTCCCGGCTTGCTGTGCTCACATCTCTTCGCCAAGCGTCAGATACTAGTGCGTGTACCGGCGCGTTCGCCGACATATCAACCTATACGTCTACTAGATTCCATCGCCTTATACCTAGCGTTGGTAGCGTATAGAGCGTTATACTGTGCCAGACATCTTCGAACGAGGTGAAGAAATGGGCAGAGAAAGCGGTTTGGAGAAAGAAGCTGTTCTACTCGATATCCAAAACCAACAAATCTACCTCGAGCCCCTCTACGCCCGTCTTCCACAAGGTGCTTCCGCTTACCGTCCAGCCACCCTGGCCCCAATCCACGCTCTTAACCCCGCTCGCCGAAACAGGCAGTGTGATGGTCACGTTTCCCGCGGTCCCAATGTACTCCAAGCCAACAATCGCCACCAGCATCACACCCTTCGCAGGCAGCACCCACGCCGCGGCATCAAGCCGGGCCCTCCCCTCGACCGCCAGCGCCGTCGTCTTGGCGCCGAGCAGACAATCCGCCACGTCGCCTCCGGCCAGCGCCTTGGCGAGCGCGGACGTCACGTTCGCCAGATGCGGCTGCGTCGGCCACGTCCACGCCACGATGCCCTTGGCGCCGTGGTTGACGGACAGCACGGCCATGACGGCCTCCTCGGCCGCCGTCGGGTACCGCGACCAGAAGGTATCGTTGCCGAAGGCCGGCGGCACGCCCCAGAAGGCCTTGGGCTCCCGGCCCAGCCAGGCCTGGTACTGCCGGAAGCGGTCGAGGCGCTCCGAGATGTCTTCGAAGTCGCCGGCGCAGTCGTCGCAGCCGCAGCAGCCGTACGTCGCGTTGCACACGGTGCCGTACTGCGTGGAGAAGGACGTGTTGACGGCGACGGGGTAGACGTCGGACAGCACGATGTCGGCGCCGGCCGAGTAGGCGCCGTAGTGGAAGTTGTAGCAGTTGAGGCACAGCGACACGGGGTGGTACGGGTCCAGCGCCTTGATGAGCGCGTACGCGTCCGTCGTCGCGTTGAGCGTGTCGGACGCGCCGTCGGGCTCGTCGCCCGTGTACCACAGCAGCAGGCTCTTGCGCGCCTTGAACCGCTCGACCTGCTCGGCCACGGACGTCAGGTTCTTGTACGTCCACCGCATGTCGTACATGACCCACAGCTGCAGCGCGTCGCAGACGTCCAGGAACGCGTCGAACTCGGTAAAGTTGAAGGCCTGGTTGGCGAGCCCGGCGTTGGGCACCACGTGGATGATGTTGTAGCCGTAGTCCTTGAACGTGTGCGTGTTGGCGACGATGGAGCCCTCGAGCCAGCCGTCCCACGACACGTAGAAGGAGTAGGGCAGGATGGCGGTCCAGGCGCTGCTGTTGGCCAGGTAGTCTTGGGTGTAGATGCCGCCGTACAGCTTGTCCAGCTTGGCCACGCTGCCGCCGTCGGTGCGGGCGGGCAGCTTGTACAGCATGGTGGTGGCCAGGTACGACTGGTTGCCGTCGCGAGAGGCGCCGACGAGGGTGATGTTGTACGCGTCGTATTGCGCGGCGAGCTCGCCCAGTGCGAAGCTGAACTCGTTGCCGGTCGAGTTTATCGACACGTTGGCGCTCGACACCAGAGCCAGCCCATTGGCGGTGACGGAAATATCAATGTACAGGTGGGAGAAGGGCGCGGTGGCATTGGTGGCTTTGTCGAAGGTGCTGTTGTAAAACGGGTCTCCGTTGGCGTAGGAAAGCGCTGCGTCGACGATGAACGAGCCGAATTGGTCGTCTTCGGTGTACAGGTTCATGCGCGGGTAGACTTGCAGGTTGAGAAGCGGCTCGTCGGAGAGCGGGGGCTCTTCAAGCCAGCCGCCCGGCTCAAAGCTGGCATTGCTGTGCGGGACGTTAACCGGTGCAAGGCGCACTCGACAAGCGCACGTACGTGGAGCGGTATGCTTTTCCACACCATATGTCGACCCCGGGTGGAGCGTTGAACAGCGCCGTGGCGGACGTGGCCAGAGCGAGACCGGCGAGCGCCGCACGAGCCATGATTGACAGAGACGGAGCGTGCAAATCAGGGCGGCAGCGGAGGCGCAACAGTTGTTATACGCGTGGACGGCATTGGCGTAGCAGTCGGATCATGGCGGCAGATACTGTTGTCGCATCTCGAGGTTGCGCTCGGCGGAGATGTCGGGAGCTTAATATCAGAAGAGTGGGAGGGGTGGACGGTGCACACTTCCCGTCTCTTACTAGCTTGCAACTCAAACGATAGCAACAATAAACAACAATAACCCCGGCCACCATCCTCTCTGCTATCCTTATGCTCGCTTGCGCTCATGCACTGATCCTTGCCCTTCACTTCTCAGCCTTGCTCTGCGAAGATTAGCCCTGTGCCATCAGCCTTGTATATATGCTTACTGTGGCGCCCATGCGGGGTGATGCTGACGCAAAAGGTGCTCGCTGAAGCGACGTGGCTGAAGAAAAAGATGGCCCATCTCAAAGCATTTCACCGCTCTGCCTTTTACATGGCCGGAGAGCATCGGGAGCCGCCTCCGTCGCCCACAATGCCTCCATCTGCCCGTTATATCAGTCCAACCAATCAACTGTCATAGAAAAAAGATAAAGCGCTTTGGACAATTACTAGCGTCTTGATTTGCCACGTGATCCGTATATTGATACCTCTCCACGGACACTACGCCTTCCAGTGCCGCAGCAGCGCCGCGATGGTCCTTTATCATACCGATTTTCTGTCCATTGCCTGGACAGCGCACCCCGCTACGCAGCCTTGTCTTATGCGCCAAATCTCATCAGCGCGCTTGAGAAAGCTGACCGGATCTTCCAGCGGTATGATGTTCCTTTGAGCGATCAGATGCCCTTTTGGGCAGATCAGCTCGGCGTCGACCATCCAACCGAGTGGAACGTGGAAGCCAGGTGGCAGCGATAGGAGATATCTACTCTAACGCCGAGTCCGTCTTTGTGTGCTTAGGGGACTTCGCCGCTCATATCGTCGCTGAACTCAGTCCACACGCCGACCGTAAATTAGAGCTATATGGTACATCCGACAAGATCCCTAATATATCGCCTAACGAGATCAAGCGACAAATACTCCTTTTATCCCAAGGCCGTTTAGCGCGTCAACTTACCTTTTAGTTAGTAAATGCTTTGTGCATGATATCATACCACCAATCCACTAAGTTTTCATGACGGACAGATGGGATGTCTTGTCGGGGATACCGTGCGAGACTATTTGGATTCGAAAGTCGTGTAGGGATGTTGAAACACGCTACATCACATCAAGTTCGGTCACTTTTGCGTGGAAGGGCTGAAAGCGCAGCACGGAGAACCGACTGCCGTTGTGGGAAGTCGCCAAGCCAATGGGGCTACTGGTAGCCGCCCTGATTCGCCAACTCGGGTGCAGGGGAAAGGATAGGCGCGGGGAGCGGCGCAGTGATGCGCGGACCGCCCCGCCGTGAAACGTCTGACATGATCTTAGTGTCAATCTCGAGGTATTTAATAAGGTTCCGAATTACCGCAGCACAGTGTATCTTGATCCTCTCTCTTTCTGCGACGTCATGTCGGTCCTTGAAGCCGACAACCTGCGGTTGCCGCTCGTTTCGGCCCCCACACACATGTCCACCACCCTCGTCGCAGCTGTCTTCCTGGCACTGCTGGTGTTGCTCGTCAGCGCCGCTTTCAAAAACCTGCAGGATGACAAAATATATCCAGGACTCGAGATCGTTGGCATGCGCCCCGGCGACACCATCTCGCAGGCGAAGCAGCGCTATACTGAACACTCCAGATCGATCCTCGACGAGGGGACCGCAAAGGCATGCTACAGCCACCGCCTCGTGATATATAACCAAAGCTGACGAGAATGGCCACTTCTCCTTTTTACAGCACCGGAAACCGTTCCAGGTCCTGACGCCGACGGGTCCGCTCGTCGTCCTCCCGGCGAAGCATGTGGACGAGATCAAAAGCCTCCGGGGTCTCTCGTTCCACGAAACCATCGCCAAAGTAAGAGAGTATTGTGCAATGTTACGGAGCGGGAAAACGCGCCGATGACGGCTGCTGACAAACTTCTCGCGTGTCCTCTAGTCATTCTTTGTCAGACTTCCAGGCATGTCATTGGCCAGCGGCATGGCGGGCTTCAAGTTCATCGTCGAGCACGACGAGGTCTTCAACGACGTCGTGAGGCTGCATTTGACGAGAAGATTAGGTGCGTACCTCTGCTTACTTCTTCCACACTTCCTTGCAAACACCTCGGCTGATTCGACTCAGGCAAGCTCACAGCAGACATCGCATCCGAGGCAGCCCTAGCAATCAAACAAAAGTTCCCGCCCTCCAAAGGCAAGCAAAGACCCCGGCCCGATGGCGCAAGCAAAACAGAGAGAAAGCGAGTAGTAACAGCCACCCAGACTGGACCCCCGTTGTCTTCCTCCCCGCAGCCGTCCACCTCGTCGCCCGCCTCTCCGCCCGCGCCTTCCTCGGCGAAGCCGCCTCGCGCGACGAGTCCTGGCTCCGCCTGTCCACCGCCTACGCCCACGACTCGGTCCACTTCGTCCGCGCCCTGCGCCGCTGGCCCCCAGCCCTGCGGCCCCTCGTGCAACACCTCCTCCCCGAGCGCCGCCGTCTCCGGGCCTGCGAAGCCCAGGCACGAAACTTCATCGCGTCCTTGCAAGAGAAGAGGCGGCGAGGTGATGATGGCGATGCGGATGTTGACGATGCCCTCCGCTGGCAGGAAGAGGCGTTCGGCAGGCGCGGAGAAGAGGCGACGGACGCGGTCGGCTGCCAGCTCGCACTCGCGCTGGTGGCCGTGCATACGACGTCGATGGCGCTGACGCGGGTGATTTTTGATCTCTGCGAGAACCCGCGGTGGATCGAGCCGCTGCGCGAGGAGGCGCGCCGCGTGCTCGCCGCCGAAGAGGGAGGGGGCGGCGACGGCGCGGTGTGGGGGAAGTCGACCCTGGTGCGCTTGCGGCTGATGGACAGCGTGCTGAAGGAGTCGCAGCGGCTGAGTCCCGTGCATCTGAGTGAGTCTTTTTCCCCCCCCCTCCTTCTCTTCCCTTGCTCCACCCGCCCCGGCCGCCAGATCGCTGCCAACCGCCAACCTCACATCGCTGACTCCCACCCCCAACAACACCAGCCCTCATGACCCGCGTCGCCACCGCCGACGTCGTCATCCCCTCCCTGCCCCACCTCCCCCTCCCCGCCGGCGCCATGCTCGCCATCTCCTCGTCCGACCCGCTCCGCGACCCCTCCACCTTCCCCGACCCGCACCGCTTCGTCGGCGACCGCTTCCTCCGCCTCCGGGAAGAGGCCGCCCGCGCCAGTACCGCGACCGGAACCGAGAGCGACAACAACAGCGGCGCCACCGCCGGCAACAAGTGGCAGTACGCCACCACCAGCGCCCAGCACGTCGGCTTCGGCCACGGCCCGCACGCCTGCCCCGGCCGCTTTTTCGCCGCCGCCGAGCTCAAGGTCGCGCTGGCGCTTCTACTGTTGCGGTACGACTGGCGCTTCGGGGAGGGGTGTCGGGGTGCGAATGTGGAGGTTGCGCAGGACATCGTGCCGGATCCGGGGGCGGTGGTGTGTTTTAGGACGAGGGAGGAGGGAGGGGAGGGCGGGATGGGGCTTTCTTAGATCTGTTTGAGGGTGCGTCCGGCTCTCTTCCCGTCGTGGTTGCTGGCGGGGTATCGTGTGGATGATGTAATGACTGTTCGGCGGGGGGGGGGGGGGGGGGGGGGGGGGGGGGGGGGGGGGGGGGGGGGGGGGGGGGGGGGGGGGGGGGGGGGGGG
>JAJMYO010000214.1:0-59104 GCA_023087385.1 Diplodia sapinea | reverse complement strand
CCAGCCTCGAAATGACATCCTTGTTCCTCGCCTCAACACCCTGTTGCCCGGAAGACCCTCCTCCATCCACGTCCCCCCCCCCCCCCCCCCCCCCCCCCAACCCCGCTGGATTTCACAGTCCGAACAATGCGCCTCTTCAGAGTGTCCATCTTTGCGTTTCTTCTTTCAGCGCCTCAGCCAACATGTGCTGCCTTGAGCCAACTCTGCAAAGTCGACCTGATTCACGATGTCGATATCTGCATGGTCTTTGCCACGCCTCAACATGACCCTTCCACCTATCACCTCGCCTTCTCGGGCAGATTTCCTCAAGGCCGAGGCTGGGCAGCTTTCGGCCAGGGGTCCGTCATGGACGGAGCCCTCATGTTTGTATTCTACCCCGACGAGCAGCACAATGGTACGTCCTTGGTTTGACGTTCATCCACCACCAGAGTCTTGATTGTTAAAGCACGCGTACAGGTCTCACTGTGAGCGTGAGATCCACCAGGTCAGTCCGAAGAACCCCAGTCTGTAAATACGGTCCAAGCACTGACATTTCATCCCGACAGCGGTCACTACCCTCCACAGCTGTCTTCCCCACACAGCAACCTCTCAGTATTGCAGACATCTGTAGACGGCGAAGGCTACTACAACGCCGAAGTCAAATGCAAGTCCTGCAGAGCATTGGGCAACGAGAATGACGGGTACGAGCATTGGCTCTGGTCCGCCAACGACTATCAGACCTTGCGAACCGCCGAGGTGGATGCCCCGCTGCAAATGCACACGCTATACGGTGAGTCTCGACAGGATGATTATCCCAGTCTCGCCGTACGCTGAGGCTGCGTAGGAAGATTTGAAACGATCGTCGAGCAGTCGCCATCGGGCAACCTTACCCGGGCCGGCGACAGGATAAGCATAGGCATCAAAGGCCCGCCGGCATCATCGAAGGACCTGATCCGCGCCCACGGCTCCCTCATGCTGCTCGCGTTCCTGGCCATCTATCCAGCCGGCGTTCTCGGAATCCTTCACGGAGGCAAGCGCGCTTTTTGGATGCACGCAGGAGCACAGGCGACCGCAACTGCATGCGCCCTCGTCGCAGGCGCCTTTGCCATCTTTGCACCTCCCGTTCACTCCCGTGTAAGTGTGCCTTGGTTTGTGGGATACCGACGCCGCTGATTGTTTTCCTTATAGATCGGTCCGCTTCTTTTGTCGCATCGAGCCTTTGGTTCCGCAGTCCTGATCGTTGTCGTTGCCCAAGGAGGCATCGGATACATGCATCACCGAACGTTCGTGTTGACGCGGGAACGGTCGCATTGGTCGCGGTGGCACAGGCCGCTAGGCTATGTCGTGCTGCTTTTCGGGTTTGCGAATGCGGCTCTGTAAGTGTCGATGTTGCGTTGCGAGCATTGAGTCGACTACTAACGTAACCAAGTGGCCTTTATGTAGGAGAGATGTTTGATAGCATTGGCGTTCCACTTCTTCTGGTTGGCTTAACGGGTGGTACTTGGGCAGCAATGGGGCGGATCATTAAGAGGTTCAAGATCCCAGTAGAAGCATCCATTTCCGATGAGGACTCTGTGGAGACGTCTGAGCTCGAATCTATGATACCGAAATGAATTAGTGGAGGCCACGCAAGTTGGATTCTCCTTTTTTAGCTACGGATCTTGACACTGCACACCGTCTCCCCTTTCCCCTGCAGAGCCAACATCAAACACCGAGTAGCGTGTTGTAATATGATTTGACAGTGATTAAGGACCTGTTCGGCTTCACTTCTTGATTGGAGCGACCAAAAGACACCATGTTGGCCCAGCGGCGGCGTCAATGTCACAGCAGCGAAAAAAACGAAAATGCAAAGTGTCAGTATCACTCAAGACGTGCAGATCAAACCGGCATCGGCAGGCATAGTGATGGCGGCAGAGCGAAGATAGGCCCCGCACTGCTTAACCCGCGGAAAAGGGAGAGGGAGGGAGGATGGATGCGGCAATCCAAGCACAGGTCGCGCTCAGGACTTGCCTTGTGAGAAGAGAACGAGGCGGCAGTAGCTCTCATCCGCAAAGCTTACCACCACCACCACCACCACCACCACCACCACAACCAACCATCCTAACAAGCCCGCATCGACGAAAAAGAGCACGTCGAACAAGACTCAACCAACTTTCGAAACTCGTGCCCAACGTCATCAAACCAAACCACCAAGATCGGCAATTGCCCCGCGCCCACACACCGACCGCCATGCCAATATCGCCCGTCGGCAGCACGCTCAAGATCCTGCAGTCCGCTGTCAAAGAGCCGGCTGTACAGAGCTTCGTCCTAACGTCACCCTCCCTCCTCCGCCGTCGCCGTCGGCCAAGCCACACGGCCATCAGTGCCGAGATGTGGAACGACGAGGCCTTGCGAATGGCAGACGACCTGCCGGGCGAGTTGTCGGATATGAAGGAAGGCTTTTGTCGTTCACGCGGCGAGGAGCGCGAGGGCAATGTGGAGATGGGTGGGGGCGAATGGGCCGGATATGGTGGTGAATGCAGGTGAGTGGCGGTGGCGGGGCGGGGCGGGGCTGGGGGAAGAAGCAGCGAGTTGAACCGATGCAGTGATTCCGGGGGGCAATTTCGGTCGGATCCTCAGGCCGGAGAAGCAGGGGTTTCCATCGACGACGACGACGCTGGCGAAGGCGCTGTATGGCGGTGATGAGGAGCTAATCGAGACGTTTGCCACGTCCTACCCGCCGGGTAAGTAAATGGTGTGAGATGGTGGAGAGGCGTAGGCTGACGTTAAGTGTGCGCAGAGTGGTACGTGGATGTCGAGGATAATGCCCAGCTGCACGTTGCCGCGTTGGTCCGACCAATGTGGCCGGGGAGCGCGTCTTCGCGTGTGCTTCGCCGTACAACTGGAACGACGTGGTTGAACTTTCTCTCCGGGAACTCAGACTGCTAAAGCCCATGCCTGGGCTGTGGGATGATTTGACCACGTGCGAGCCTGCGAAAAGGGCTGAGGCACTGCTGGTGGACATGGGCCGGCCGGGATTTACTCCTTTGAGTCGAAGCCTGAGGGACACATTCGAGGGACACCAGGTTGATTTCAGGCCAGAGATTTGGGGGGGGGGGGGGGCGCTGAGCATAACATGCTTGAGTAGCTTGAAATGGAACGGAGCAAATCCAAATAGCATCCTCCCCAAACCCACGACACAGGTGATTATCACACACGGATTGGACAGGAATAGGATCAATCTTGTTGGTCGATGCACTACTAGCCTGAGACTAAATTTTAATGAGGGATCGTAACGAGGAGCCTCCCTCCACCACGCAAGGCCGTCACATGGCCGTCGGGAAGGATAGAGAAGCCAAGCGCAAACGGCATCGGCTATGGGCTATCGCACTGTCAGCCAGACTTATAGTAAGTCTCGTTGGTCCCGGCACCTACCGATATATCTTGAAGCTCCGGCGGCGGCGATCAGGGCTGTTGTCGCATGTGTCCTTCCAGTCAAAGTAGATGCGGCGGTCTTTGCGGTCTTCACCAGTACAATTATCGCTCTCCCAGGTTTCGGCAAAGGTCCAATGGTTTACGGTCAGCCCCTTCAAACCGTGGAAAGGTTCCCCTGTAGTTTGGCAGGATTCGTCGAGAGCGGCTAGGATTACCTCATCAGGCACACCAGAACAATTTTTTTGGCCGGCGGTCCAGAAGCCAATCATAACGTGCTCAGGCTCAAACGACGACTCCGGTTCCTTGGCGGCAAGGGTGAAGAAGGGGAAAGCAAGAATGCGGATTGAGAATTTCATGTTGATAGGCTTTTAGAGTAGTGTAAGATGCTATCGTATGGAGAGATGTTGCTGGGATGGAATCTGTACAAGTGCAAGATGGGCGCCATTTGTAATCAAACTTTAGCCCAAAAAAGGAGCGTATCAATGAGATCTGTCCCAAGCTTCGACCTAATAGTGCTTAAGGCGGAGGAAATCATGCGACGAGAGCCTCAATCAAGGGATGAGCAGAGTATTGCCAGGGCTCCCAACAAGCGCGCTCGGCAAGCTCACCTGCAAGCGCCTGCCGATGAACGCTTGCCAAGCCTTGATGAGTTGCACACCTCTCCGTACGATCTTGACTCTCCTGCCTTAAATAGTAAGACCGTTACCTACAAGGGAGAATCGATTTTCAAGCGCTTGCCAAACCGTTTGCATTTGTTGGGAGTCTTGAGTATTGCGCACGACTGACCAATAGATCCCCGCTAAGCAATTGTTCAATATCCGGCGTCTCGTTGAAACATGTCCGAGATTTTCCCAATTCAACATGGGTTTGCTCCACACATCCTGCGTCTATGGAAATTGATGAAGTCATCCACCCGGATGTCGAGTCTCCCCAACCACAGCTTTGCCCATCCGACTTTGCTTAACTCTTACCGATCTGCTATCACTACTGCTTAGACTAAGCATTACCACCGTATTTGTCTCCGCCGTAGATTGACCTCGCTGCAATCAATTTTGTGTGCTCTAACGACTTGGAGGATGTGTGGATCTATCCCCGAGTCTCTCTTGAAGTGGATGTGACTGGGTCGTCATCACGTTGTCAGTCTGTACCATTTACAACTGGAAATTACGACCCTCTATTTACAAGCATGCTATGCAACAGTCGGTTTGACTCGTAACATTAATACATGGTGAACGGGGATGTACCGTGAATTATGAACATGGTACGGTTGGCCAGATATTAAGCGTTTGCCCAGAAGGAGTTTCTTTGGGTTTAGGAACTATGCGGCGATCTGTGCAGTGGATTAGTGATGTTATTGCTTGGTTTCGTGGTGGCGGCTTTTCCGGGTGATCGTAAAGTATCAGCAACAGCGTAGTACTGTAAGAGGATTCTCTTCCTTCAAGCATGCCACGCGACAGCTGGGGTGACTCGCGGTCACACTGAAACCAGAAATGCCCTTTATGAGGCTTTTGAGATACTAGTTCGGAGCGGAGCGGACTTGGACGCCTTGTGGGTGGTCCGTCGCTTTGGCATTGGTTGTATCCCTTCTTCGGTTGGTGAAGGGCCCATTCCGGGAACTGAGGACAATAAGAGGGTTTCGTTGATACAAGTGCTGGAACATGTCTTCTCTTACGATGAAACAAGGCGCCTGGGAAGGACCGTAGAGAGGGAATGCCAGGCACGGGCTTTCAGTATTTGGAAGTGGATTTCGTGGAATTGGTAGACTTATATCTCATTCCTGGCCATTCTACATCCTATCTCGTAGTGGAAGCAGAGAACTGATTGCAGGAAACATATGAGAAGTTTGATAATGCACCCGTTACTAAATTTTACTTGTTGTGTTTACTGAAGATGGAATCCGCAGAGCAAAAAAGCGCCCCTTCGAGCACTCTATAACCATTCCCTCTTTTTAATATCTCGAGCGTTTGAAGCTAGCGCATGGTAAATTAAGCTATAGATTGGGATCAAATGTCGAACCTCGCATAAAAAAACAGACGACGAAGATCCAAGTTGGTATATTAATAACTGTAGTCTATAATCATTTTCAATAAGCCGTACATATCCGCCGTCTCTAAACATTATCACAACAGACACACACCCGCCACAGACCCCATCACCACAAACCCCATGGGCCACGCATTCCCTACCCGGTACGACGCACCCGCAGACGTCGACTCATCCGTCGGCAACGGTGCGCTGCCCATTATATTCGACGTCATCAACGGGCCGCCACCACCACCACCTTGTCCTCCTCCACCCCCCGGCCCCATCCCCCCCGGTCCACCACCGGCACCCCCACCCACCCCCAATGTCGCCACCGTACTCGCCATGGCCGTCTGATTCCCCGCAACGGCAACACCGCTCTCAACCACGACCGTCCTCCCTCCCGCATCCGTCGCTAGCCCAACAACCGTCCGATCCACCCCACCCCCCACCGTCACGCCCGGCGCGCCCGTCATGACGGTCCACGTGCGACTCCCCTCGGCCACCCAATACGCCGAGCCAGCCGGCAAAAACGTCAGATCCCCAACCTCGAGCGGATCGTCCTTGCCCCCGCCACCACCAGGCGTCACCCCCGCCGCGGCCGTAACCGTCGCCGCGGGGACCAAATCCCCTCCCGCATCCCCCGTCACGACAACCGTCCCCGTCCTCCCGCCCGACACCGCCCGGTCCGTCTCCAACCCCACCACCACCCCATCCACCGTCACGCTCCCCCCGGGCACCAGCGTCGCCGCCACGCCGACCCCTCCCCCGCCGACGCTCTTCAGCACGTTGTACGCGCCCGACCCCAGCCCCGCCGGGCTCAGCTCCAGCGCGCCCACGTGCACGACGGCGGCGGACGCCGCCGACACGAGGCTGGATTGCTGGGCGGCGGCGGCGGATTGCGCCGAGGGCGGGGGAGGGGGTCCGTCGTCGTCGCCGCCATCGTCGGGGGGGCCGTCGGGGCCGGGCGAGGGGAATGGCGAGGGGGATGGTGGCGTTGCGATTGGGGGTGGGGGGATGGTGGCGAGGGCTTGGGCGCCGCCGGGGGCTTCGGCGAGGATGGTGAGTTCGGCGGCGGGGTCGTCGGCGGCGTCGGCTTTGGATACCCGCACGACCGTCCCGCCGGCGAGCGTGAAGGTCGTTGCGGCGGACCCGATGGTGCCGGCGCCCGGGTTGAGGTGGTAGACGCTGCCGGCGGGCGTGAGGGTGAGGCGGGGCGGTGGGGGAGGTGGAGGGGCGCCTTTGGTGGTCGGGGCGGGTGGCGCGGTGCCCCCCGTGAGGGTGAGGGTTATGGGGGTGGGGGTGGGGCGGGCGGGTGCGGATTGGCGGCGTTTGAGCTCATGGTTTGAGAGGGCCTGGGAGATTGGGGTTTAGCGGATGGTGGATGGAGAGGAGAGGAGTTCTTACAGCTGCTGCCGTCGGGATGGATGTGTAGTCGTCGGTCGGAGTCGGTAACGGGATCAGCCAGGCTGCGTCGGTCGGGCGACTGGCATCGGCTGGCTTCGTGAACAACGGTGCCGCGGTCGTCGTGTCTACAGCTGCTGGTGGTTGCGCCAAAGCCCAAGCGTGGCCGGCGCCACACGCCACGGCGAGCAAGCCGAGAATCGTGGGGGTTTGCATTCTCCCCTGGTAGCGGACGGTCGTGACTGCGGTGGTGAAAGACGCATGCGGCTGCAGAAGGCGTTCAAACCACGCTGAAGAGATTTTCGAAAACAAGGCGCGCGCTGCGGCGACTCTTGAAGGGCGAACGGGGAATAAGGACGTCAATCACGGACAATTAAGGTTAACAGATACGGGCCGGCGGGCTGGGAAGATCCCGGGGTAATATCAGCTCAGGGGGAAAAGCAGCGCCCCGAGCTTCCGTTTGACAACGGTTTTGGCATGAGCAACGACGGCGGGAAAACGACGGGATATATGTAGCAGGGCGCGAAAAAGGCAAGTAGTGGGTGTTCCAAGCATTAACAGCCTTCCCCTTCCGGCTCCACTTCCGGCGCCGGCGGGCAATCCGCCCCGCACCAGCGTTTCCGCCGCGCCCCACAAGGCTCAACCCGTGGTTGGCACGCTTGTGCTTTGCTTGTGCAATTCTGGGCAAAATAGCATTACCGACGACGTGATTGGCCGTGTGCGTACAAATACATTGTCTGATAAGCTAACAGCGGAACAGGAAGGCAGGTGCTAATGACACCCACCCTTCGTCATTAGTCATGCAACAAGAAAGTGTTTTGCTTCTGTCAGTTGTGTGAAACAGGCACTCCAACAGAGCAACGGGGCGCCCCACGCCACGCTACTTGGCTCATGTTTCCGGAATTTGCCCCTCCCCCATCACACCTCTCCGACCCGTGTTCTCTCGCTGGGCACCGTCGACAGCTCCATCCCGTCCACGCTCTTCGACGTCGACGACTGCTTGTGCAACCGCGAATGCCCGGAATCTTGCACACACAACCGTTAGCCGAGACGCCTGCCTGCCTGCCGCACAACAACCGACACTCACCTGCAGATGTATTCGGCGGGACCTTGAGCCCCGGGGTGAACCCACCTCTCCTCCTGTTCCCGCCGCCGCCACCACTCCGAGCAAGGTAATCCTGGATCGACCGCTGATAGCTATTGAAAAACGGATTCTTCCAGCGCCGGCTCAGCGACTTGTTGCTGCCGTACGTGAACGGGTCGATGACGACGTGGAAGCAGCGCTGCAGCCCGCTCTTCAGCGCGGGCATGGACGCGCACGTGATGCCCAGGCACGACTCCAATGATCGTCAGCGCCAGCGCGGGCCGCACCGCCCACGTCACGTCGTACGTCTGGAAGAAGACGCGGTAGATGACGCGGGTGCGGATGACGCCGCAGGTGCAGGCGCTGCTGTTATTGTTGTTGTTGTGTCAGCGACATCGTCGGCCGGCGAAAAGACGGTGTGGATGGTGGATTGGTGTTGGACGACGACGCAAAAACAGACGTACATGAGCCCCAGACTAAACACAAACCCCAACGCGAACTTGGCCTGTCGCGGGATGCGCAGGTCCAGCACGCACGCGACGAAGTCCTGCACCGCGCTGATGACGCCGGCCGATATCATCTTGGTGCCCTCGTTGATGCAGCGGTACTCGTACGTCGCGCGCCACGCCGGGCTGGCCTTGAACCAGTACGCGGCCGTGGGCGTGCATTCGAGCGGCAGGGCGAGGGTGAAGGCGATGTTGACCCAGATGGTCCGTTTGAACCACGGCCGCACTTGGCCGATGCGCCGGTGGAAGTAGAGGATGGAGACTTTGGTGAGGCCTGTGCTGATGAGGTAGAGGATGGAGATGGCGAGGATGAGCTGGGGGGCGGCGGTTAGCTGCGATGGATTGCACGTGTGCTGTGTGGTACCTTTCTGCCGGTGACGGCCATGTCCGCGGTCAAGTCCCAGGCGTGACGATCGAAGCCGTGTCGTTCGGCTTGGGAAGAAGGTCAGTCTGGTGGATGGCGCCATGACCTTGCAGACTCACCGAGACATATTGAGATGCAGAGTGCGATGTTCGGGACCTTTGTGTATATCAGTCAACACCAGATACCCCCCGTTTGTTGGCCGAACGTACCATGGCGGCAACGATCAGTGCATCGTCGATACCTGCATTCCGCCGGGAAAACACACGGTCGTGCAGTCTGGCCAACACAGGGCATAGGGAGAGGACGGTAAAGACGACACTGATAGTCGTCAAGCTCGGCTCAGCCCGGATGCCGTGTGGAAAAGCGTCCGTCTGCCATGCCTCGACCAGCTCCAACGGAGCCACCGGGCCACCAGGCATGGTGGAGATGAGAGAGATTCGAAATGAGTAGAGACGAGTCAGAAGGAGGCTGCAGCCTTGGCGGAGATCGAATGACAAGCAGCGCAGACCTTGCTTATGTAACTCGAGGTTGGGCTCTTATTATCTTATCCATCCACCAGGCACACTCCCCCCTTCTTCATGCCCACCGCAGGCATGGCCATCCTGGACTTGACGTGGCTTGCAGATGATCTGCACTCGAGCTCGTGCAACGGGACGTGAGATAGTGTGTATAGTCGCACAGCGGACCCGATCCGTGGGGTGGCACGGCCTCGGGCATGTTCTAGATGGCTTCGGCTCCTGGACTGTCAAAAAGTCTAAATGAGCTTATTCGTAGGACCACGCAGCCCCATTGGCCGCCGACAAAATGCAGCGAGCTGGTTTGGGAAGCGAAGCAAGACGGGACGGCTATTCAACACCCCTGGCTGCTCTTCCCGCCGCCCCACGCGAGCCGCCACGAGACGGGCCCCCCCGGTTAGCGGTTGCAGTATGAACGAAAGGCAAAAAATAAAAAAAAACTCCAACTTTGCCTCATCCCACGATCGTCATCTCTGCTGCTGGGGCGTGACCAATGTCCGCGAAATGCTCCAGCGCCTCGTCATCCCACCGGCACATATAATAGGGCAGCCCCCCACATACAGCGCATTCGCCAATCAACCTTCTCCCTCCCCCACCAACGCTTCTCAGCAGAAGAACAAGCACCCCCGATTCCTCCAACTGCCAGATCTCGTCCTGGCATGACGGTCCCAGTCCGGCATCCAACAAGGCAGCCGCAGGGCAAACGTCCATGTCCGGTGCTGGCCGGCTGTCTCTTCGACGCGCAACAGCTGAACAAAGTCGTCCCAGCGTGCGCCATGCGCGCATCATCTCTCTCGCGCGCGACGCGCCGTCTCGATATAAAACCGTCTCGGTATCCTTCGTATAGTCGGCCATATACACCGGCGAAGTCGTGGTTCGCCGTCGCCGCGTGCCAGATGCGCATGTACGCACGCCTGGAAAGAGGCTTTCAGGCCAACGGCCGCGTCGTCGTCGTTGGACCCCAGTACTAAAGCTTTGCGGCGTGCGTTTTGCCACCTCCCGAAGCAGCACCCAGACGCGCATGAACCAGGGGGGTATTTGAGGATGGTTCGGCAGCGCTCCCCGGCGGTCGGGTTTACTGGGAGAGAGAGGCGCAGAGGATAATTGTTCAGCGGTGACGTCAATAAGGCAGATGGGGACCTGCACCACGTTTAACGTCGCTTTGGTCGATGCACAGTTGGTCCTTTCAGGTGGTGCGCGTTTGCCCGTTGGCGGGATGACACCGAGGTCTGATTGGGCGGCGGTCGGACAGGAGGTGTCTCCGTCCGAGGCTCAGGTGTAAGGACACGGCTTCATCCGAGTCCACTTGTCTTTGAGCAGCGCTGTCGGCGGCTCCCGAGTATTGTTCGCCTTTGAGGTCCACATCATCGTCGTCGTCATATCTTCCAAACGTGGTGTCATCGAGGCCGTGGGGGTTGTGCATGATCATGGGCGGCGTCCCGGACGGCTGGTAGTCCCGCAACTTCCCCGCGGCCGAGGCAGAATGGGCCGCTCCCGTTGCGGACTACTGTGTATGTCCGGGCGGGGGGCGGTCGCAACTCATTCCGACGCCTGGGGTTCCATGCTTAGTGTCGTTTGAGGCTCTGTGGGATGCAGGGGAAGGCGGTTGACGGACGTGACTCCGCCGCATGGGTGAAGATCTTCGCGTGACGCAGAAGCGGGATCGGCATCGTATACACATGGCCCCTGTACCGCTGCCTCGTTGTTGCTTTTTCCGTCGATGAAACGAAGCGTTCCAGAAGGTCGGGGGGGTTTTTTTTTTTTTTTTTTTGATGTGTGGAAGATTGTTGTGGGAAGGGTCGCTGTGCGAGGGGAGCTATCCTCATCCGGCAGCATGCCCGAAGGTTTTAAGCTTTTGCTGTTTAAGATGTGGGAACTGGATTGTGATATTTGTCTGACCATCCTTTGCGGCCAGGTAGCTGGGAGAATTTGGGAGATTAACGGGGTTTAACCTTCTTCCTGATGAAGTCTAATGTCATGGTGCGCTCCCGCACTAGCTACCCGGCGTTGCTGACTATGCATTGTCCTACTTCCTTCAGCCCATATCAAGTGATGCTACTCGTCCTTCTCTGAAACCGATACAAATGGATCAAAACGATATATCCATGCTACATTTATCAGGCCCACGGCACTGCAAGATTTACAGGATAATAGGCATTGAATTCCGTAGAGAGCAGAAAATACATTGCGACAAGAGTTTCCTACCTAGCCTCGGTTTACAATTTTACCCCTCTTTGCACGGGCCGGAATAAGTCGACCTTTAATCGATTCCACACGGTGAATACGAAAGGGATTTTAGATGATTACAAACCAGTTTCCAGGACGAGCAGAAGCGGCCGCCACAGCACAGTTCTCGCAGCTATTCTTTCCCCGTAGCATAGTCGCTCGGCTCTGCTTCCGGCCCACAGTGTTGCCAACTGCCAACCACCGCGCTCGACGATCTCCTTTCACCAGTACAACGACAACTTTTTCCGGAACAGGCTTGCCATTCCTGCCAATTTCTTGGTCCGACCATGACCACACTCCCCCCGCTGTAGCAACGCCCAGTCCAAGTTGCCCCTCAGAACACATTCCGTCATCATACCCATTTTTCCTGTGCGGGCACGGCGGTGCGGTGACAGTATGCCACAGCCCCTCGTAGAACGCTCTGGGGGATTGGTTTACTTCAAACCAGTATGGCTCTCCCAGCCTATCCATGTGTTCGATATGCTCCCCTCTGAATTTTACAGCCAAGTGGAACTCATTGTCCCGTGATCCATAAAACTCAGTCCGGTCATGGACGGGTGATATACACCGGGGGGCGTACGTTTGCTCGCCGCGATCACGTATCCACTCGATGCCCTGGCGGGAATTCCCGGTAATCTGGATGCCAGAAGGAAGGGCGTCGCGCACGCGGTTTTTCTGTTCCTTGGTTCTGAAGTTCGTTGGAACTCCTTTGCAGATGAACAAGCTATCGAGGGTGATTGTGAAGGGGTCGTTGTCGCCGTAGGTCGGAAGACTGACTGTCCAGCCGAAATCGCTCACCATGAAACATACTCCGTCTCCAGCACCACCATCCACAGATGCGGTAAGTGCAAGATCCCGGCCAACCAGAAGACGCGTGATGCAAGCGAGTAAGTCGTGGGAATGGTACGGGATGAAGTCTTTCATGCTCGAGACCCGATTTCCAAAGTCGCATCTTTCCTCGAAATTGTCTTCGAGTACTAGCTTCATCTCTGCGCAGTTGTCGATGCCGATAATGGCTGAAATGCACAGAAGATTGACAGCAAGGTCTAGAAATGTTACCGAACTGAACTGGTAACTTCCATCCGAATCCTTGTACTTCTCAAGCTGGAATACCCTGGGTAAGGACGCATCTTTCCAAGATCTCGCGACCTCCATCATATCTAGGTACTGTTCTGTCTTGTCTTCTTCGTAACGCACCCTCTCATTGATGTTTGGATGGAATGGATGAGCAAAGTAAACCCTGGCGGCCTCGTAGATCCTTCTCCGATCTATGCTGCACTTATCGGGAGCTCCATTCGCGTTGCCACTCACACGTCTCAGCCTCTGAGAGATCAGACGTGCCATTGCAATTGTAAATTGGGCCCCTTCTACCAAAGTTGGATTGTCCGGATCCTGCAGGAAGAGGTCGAGCGACTGGTTAAGATGACGACAGAGTACAATCGTGCCGTAGCCACGGAGCTTCAGTCGCTCCCTTGCTTCCAAGAGCGAACCAACGCCATTGCCATCTGGCTCTAGTCTGATGAGCTCTTCCTTGCTGCTGTCGAGAATGCTCACTGCTGGATGTTTGCGATTGCCGCCATTGAATTGGATGATTACCGACGGATTCCGATGGTGATCGTCAGGGAATCCTACGCGTTTCTGACTGCTTTGGTCAACGACCAACATGCTGAGACCATGAAGGCAATGAGCCCAGGCAATAAGGGTCAACAGCCCCTCTGGCTCGTTCACGATCATGAAACGCTCTTCTGGTGTTCTCTGGACAATGCAGAAGAAATCCAAGCAAGCGCGGAGAACGATGGGTGAAAGCTTGAGGGAACCGTCTGGACTCCGGGCTGGCATCATGGACAGGGCTTGCAGTCGACTCCTAACTGGTTCGAAATAGAGATACCAGTCAAAGTCCGAAGTCTGAGAGCTGCAAGCTTCGAGAACTCTCACGATGCCACTGAAGCCGGGGCTGGGCCTCGATCCCGGTATCTTCATCTCATATCGCCAGTTCAAACAATCGTCGAGTGTAGAAGCGAGGCCAGTGCGTTCATGAACCCAACCCAGGAATGACAACTGTATGACCGATGCCATAAGTCCCTCGTTTGACAGGGCTTCGGTGAGGGTTGGGCCGGCGCCGGTACTCAAGGCCAAGATGTTGCCTTGCCGAATCGGTTTGATTTCTACCGATTTCAGTACTTCTGTGCGGAACCGTTGCTGAAGCATATATTCGATCTTTGACCGACCAAAGACATCTGCTAAGTCGTATTCGACAAGGATATCCGAGCCGCTTAGGCGGTAGTTACGGGCGAGAGCAAGAACTTTGTCGAATGTTGGCTGTACCGCTGCCTGCACAGCCGGCGTCCCAAACGCCTTCGTCAACTCCACCCCAATCTGGAAGCCAATAGAAAAGTCTGGCATGAGATTGATGCTGGTGGTCAGATGGGATTTCAAATGCGTGTCCGGACTGAGAGATGATGACCGCCGTTCATGAAGTCTGTTGAGTGCAGCGGGTTTGGAGCCTAAAGGTCGAGAAGGCTGATTAAATTTACAGCCGGGATTGGAGCGCCTCACGAGGCTCCTCTATTACATCACAAATGTTTGGTAAGCCGAGCTGACGTGAGACATGCATCCAAAGCCATTCATTTGTGGATTTTTGATCGAATAAACCTGCACGTCGCTTCGGTGATCCACGTTCCCCAGATCCAATGATGAGCTGCCCTACCTCAATTTGCCGAAATAGAGGCAATGCCGTCTCAGCAGAGATAAGATGACAGATTTAGGCAAAAGCGAGGAAGTGAGACAGTGCATCTGGCCGTGACATATTTCTTCAATTTTTCGAGTCACAAGCATGAAGTATACGTGTTACGCTCGCTAGTAAACAGTTTCGTTCAAAGTCCACCGCATTGTACTACAACCTCAACACAAACGATCCTGCTAGACCACCACTCTCAGCCTCGTGCTTCTGGTTCCACTCGACATTTTACTACAATGGCTTCAAATATTCTAAGTCCGCACTCTGCCTCTACCGAGAAGTTCACATAATATTTCCCCTCCCTCAAGCAGCATACTGACGTACGCCGTGCCTAGCCTCCGCTACGGCCCGACCCGGCGCGATCATCACCTCGCATCATTCCGCAACGCTCGCAATGCTTTTCTGACCCTGTGCATCAAGCCAAGACACACGTAACATACTTATCCAATGCGAGGATGCCAGGATCACGGCTGGACAATCGGCTTTTGCATTCGGGCACATGGAGGCCGGAAGCCACGCCGCGACCCACCATGACTGCACCGCAAAATCTCCTCAAAAGGCTGATGTCCACTTCCCAGGGCAGTGAGCTTGAGAAGGAAGCAACCAGCCAGCCTCGGCCGCGATTATTGTTGTGGAGCTTGGGTGTGCCGCCGCCGAAGAAGGATCGCCTGGGGCGCCCCGCACTACCTAACTAGCCACACACCCGACGCCTTCCGTCCGGCCCGCTTGCCGTGGGGGCGACGCTGATGATGCCGATGCTGACCACACACACGCGCGTCCACGCATGCATGGCCTTCCGGCTCCCCCGCTCCTCTCATCCAAATATATAAATATCCCACCACCAGGAAAACCCGCGCGCTGACATCCGCCACCACCACCACCACCACCACCACCACCACACACACGTCATGGACCACCTCCGCCGCCTCATCCCCTCACGCACCACCACGACCCCCGGCATCCTCACAACAACAACCATCACCGCCCTCACCACCATCCTCATCGTCCTCGGCATCCGCGACTACCGCGCCTTCATCGCGCTGGGGCCGGGCGGCGTGCCGCACAACGTGCTGGGGTGGGCGGCGATAACGCTGTTGATCCGGCCGTTTGCGCTGAGCAAGGCGCAGGCGACGAGGACGGACGACTATCCGCAAGACGATGAGGGAATGACGAGGGAGGGGGGGAAGGCGCATGCGGATGTTCTGGCGCTGCCGCGGCGGCGCGGCGAGAGGGCCGAGGTGGGCGGGATCGCGCCGCACAGGCAGCTGTCGCAGCATGCGGGGGCGGGGATGAGGGAGGTGAGTTTTTGAGTTTTGAGTGAAACTGGTGTCCCCGTGGTGGGTGGGGGAGGAGGTTTGGTGCGGATGATGATGATGATGATGATGATGATGATGATGATGATGATGATGATGGAATGGTCATGTTGGGGGGGTTTTTTTTTTTTTGGGGGGGGGTTAACCTAACTCTCCATCTCTCTATCTCCAGTTCATCCGCAACCTCTTCGCCAATGCGGCGCTGCAGAACCCGCATCTGCTCGAAACGAAGAAGTCCGGCTACGAGCGCCACAACTCCGCGCTGTTCGTGTCTGCAAATCTCCTGGGAGATGCCGAGGCCAGAAAGTCGTTGCCGCACGCGGCGATGGCTTCCAGCGGCGAGATCGGGCACCCGCATCCGGATCTGTCGATCCACCTGTATGTCTCGCCGGCGGACGCGCGGGTGCTGATCGAGAAGGGCTGGGGCGAGCGACATCGCATGTCCGTGCCGGCTGGGTCGCTGGCTACCAAGGTGATTCCAATCTTTGGCAGGATTGCGGACACGTTTCTGATGATTTACGGGCCGAGGGATGAGGAGGAGATGGCGGTGCTGCAGACGATTTTGCGGAATAGTATCCGGTTCATGACGGGGAGAGAGGACTTCGAGGTGCCGGAGTGGAAGGTGAGAGTGAGCCAGTGAGTCGCGCGGGCGGTGGACAGAATGGCGTAGTAGGCGATCTCCTCCTCCAAAGACTCTTTCGACAGGGCCTGTTATCTAGTAACGGGTACCTGGACAAGCCAGTAGCACAACGAATCCACACTCACGGTCATGCGCAAAGAATCTCTTCGGTGCAACAAATCCATCCGATTTACAAGCCGCAGGGCATCTACAAGCAATTCTCAGCCGTACACCGTCGTCATCATCGCCATCTTCGTCGTTTGGTAGCGGCGGTGAGATAGAGGGAGGGTGAGTGTGGAGTACGTACACATCATTCATACATGGTATAATCGATAGACACATGTAGAGTATCAGGGCAACAACAACAACAGACCCGGGAAAAAAAATAAACCAAGAGGCGAACTCAGGATATGCGAGTTGTGCTGACGCCCGGAGAAATGCCAAGGAGAAACGGAACATAGGAGATATATGTATAGAAGAAGAGAAGGGGAAAAAACAAGCACAACTAGGGTGGTATATAATCGTTCTTATGAGCCGCCATATGCCAAAGAAAACATAAAAAAAGAGACCCCAAACACAAAGGAGAACTTTTTACCCTTTCCCATCCTTGTATATATGAAAAATATTGAAACGAAGAAGTAAATTCCACATCCCATGCGAAAACGCTCATCACCACCGCAAGCCATGCTATATGAAGCAAAAGAGATATCGAGCGAGGAAAACAAACATAAAAGAAAACATGCTCAACAATAAAGCCAAGTATCGTCCATCAATCATCAACATCGTATCCAATCATCAGAAAATGTTTCACTCGCTGCCATTGTCAAAGGCCTGCTGCACGGCCGCCGGATCCGGCATCCACTCCATGCCCGGATAGCTCGACGCGTGCATCTGCACGCTCGAAGCCGGGCTGCTCACGCGCGACCTGCTTTTGAAGCCGACGTCCGTGTCCGCCAGCTCGACTGGCTCCATGACCGTCTCGAGCTTGCTGGCGGTGCGGCTGAGACCGCCGTTGCTGACCGTCGCGCGGCGGGCCACGAGGTGCCCGCTGATGCTGCCGCTCTCGGTGGGGCTCTTTTGCATGCCGGTCGGCGTGGCGGTGCGGCTCAAGCTCGACTTGTCGTGGTTGCTGTCCTCATCGGTAGGGGTAATAGTGATGGTAGTAGCGCCCTGTCCCAACCCCGAGTCAATCCTCTTGTGCGACGACATCTTCTGCCCAGCCCCACCGTGGCGCGACTCACCATCATCGGTAGCAGACGTCAAGTCGCGCCAACGCATGTCCTGGCGCGGGTGGTATCCGTAGGGTGCCGCCGGCGCCGGAGCGGGAATCGAGGTGAAGGACCGAGGCGGAGGGCCGAAGCCAGGGTGGTGAGGAGCATACGCGCCGTACGGCGAGGGCAGAGGGCTCTTGTCGCGCGGCGAGTCGGTGTCGCTACTGGCGGCCCGCTCCTGTGCGTGCTGCTCGCGCAGCGCCTGGTGGTAGTAGTCCTCGGGCGCGTGGCTGTGGACCGGCGGGGTCGGAGCCGGAGGGTAGAATGGCGGGTAGCCCGACTGCATCGGGGAGTGCGGGGCCATGTGAGGAGGGTATCCTTGCGCGGCCCCCCAGTACCACGGTGGAGGGTAAGGGTAGAAGGCCTGCGGCGGAAGGTTGTTGTACTGCGGCGAGTAGCCGCTGTCACGGCGGTTCGCCGCCTGCGCGTGCTGCTCGTACCATGCACGCTGCTTAGCCAGGAACTCATCCATCGTCTCGCCAGGCAGCGGGACGGGAGGCGGCACGTAATCAGGGTCAGTGGCCTCGAAGCTGTCGACCGTGGCAACGTTCGACGCGACGGGGCTCGCCGAGAGGGGTGCAGCCCGGTCTTCGTCCTTGATGAAGGGTGCGACGTCGGCAGGGTTCGGGCTTGAAGGTCCGCTACCGCTGCCGCTCTGGGGCCGCAAGTGCGGCTGGCTGCTCTGGCGCATCGGTGGGTAGCCGCCGGCGTACTCCGCATCGCGAAGACCATACAGGCGGGGCGGGAACGGTGGCAGACCGCGGGCGGACGCCGAGCTGAAGTGCTCGGAGTACCGGCGCTGGAGGGACGGCTCATTGAAGGCGACAGAGCGCGGCGGGTTGCCATAGTAGGACCTGGGAGGAGACTGCATGTGAGGAGGAAGAGGCGGGGGCGCGTATTGGTAGAAGGGGTAGCCATCGGCGCTCTGGGGGTGGAGCTTGGCCTGCGTGGGAGTGCCGGGGCCGTGAAGGACGGCAGGGATGCTGATTTGCGAGGCAGGCGACCCGTTGACCTTAGTGCGGTTGTCATCCAGCTCGCGCGCCTTCTGCTCCCACTCATCCCATTCCGAGTCGGGTTCGGGAAGGATGCTCGGCCTGCGCATGTGAGACTGCAGCTCGCGGTGGTTCGCATCCACAGCAGCCGTGACACGGGCAGCCCTGGCAGAGGGGCTGGTTGATGCGCCCTCTTGCGAGAGAGATTCCAAAGACTGGCTACCGCTGCTAGGTCGCTCCCAAGGCCGGCTCGGGGCTTCCTGGCGCGACAGGCCTGAGATCTCCTGGACACGCTTGGGCGTGGGAAGACGAGGCATGTGGAAGGAAGTATGTTGGTCGTGCCCACCCAGTGGCCCTGCCAAGCTGTAGCGGCGCTGGGGTATCACAAGCTTGCTCTTGCTGTCCTTCTTCGGCTTCGGCTCCTTTGCCTTCTCCTGCTCCTTGGCCCTCTCCTTGTTTAGTTTCTCAATCTGGCGTTCCCTCTCCTTCTCAAGGTCGAGAGTGGGAGTCATGGAGCGTCCAAAGACGACGCCAAGAAGGGAGCCGCGCTTCTTCTTCTCCTTCACAGTCGTCTGCGAAGGCATCGGCTGGTCGAACTGTTTGACGGCGGGAGGGTTCCGGTGCAGGACGTTACGGCCCTTCTTACCAGGGCTGAACGGCATCTTGGACGGTTCCATCGGAGCAGAGAGAGGCGCGGCCGGAATCCGCGACTCCTTCATGGCAGCGAAAGAGAGGACCGGCTTGCTATCCTTCTTCGAAGGTGCGGCAGCCTTGGTCTCCTTCGCCTCCTTCTTGACGGGCAGGTGGTTCTTCTTCTCCTTCCTGCTGTCCTTCATGTCCCTGAAGAGCAGGGGCAGACTCTTCCTCCTCGAACGGACGGGGGCACTGGCCTGCGGCTCCTCTTCATCACGGTCGGGGATTGCCCAACCGTCGTCGTCGCCAGCATTGCTGACGTGACGCAGATCAAGCGCCTGGACGGGCCCTGCCTCGCCTTCATCGTCCTTCTTGTTCTCCTTGGGCACGGAGCCGGTGAGTGCCAGACTCGCTCCACTTCCCTCATCACCAGAGCCAATGTTGTCGCGCAGAGTCTCGACCAGCGTAGTCTCTTGGAGAATGTCCCTGAGGCTGACAGACTCGGCGGCAACGGATTCAGCAGCTTGCGAGTTGGAAGTGTGAGGGGAGTTGAGCTTTGAGCGGATCTCGGCAGCAGTGTCAGCAATAGATTCCTCGGATTGCTCCTCAGCCACATCCCCCTCGGGAACAGACGAGGCCTCGGCGGCAGGGAAAGCGGCGACGTTAGCAGAAACCGACTCAGGATCGGCAGCCAGCGGCGCGTCGTCGATGACCTTTACAACAGTTTGCGAGGACAGGTCCTCCACTGCTGCACTGCTCTCATCATTCTCCGGGGCGGTGGCGGCGGCAGCGATGGAGAGGTCAGCGATGCTGCTGCGCGTTTCAACACCAGCAGGCGCGGGTTCCTTGATGTTGCTCAGCTGCACTTCGACGACTTCTTCGGTCGCGGGGGCAGCTTCACCGTCATCGGCAGGGGTGGGGGCGGCGATGGCGTCCTGGGCGTTTCCAGCGGCGGGGGTAGGCTCAGCGATCTCAGCGATGTCGTTGGCCATGGTATCGACGGGACCGGTGGCAGCAGCGTCCTCCTCAGGTTGCGGGTGCGCCTCTTTAGTTTCCGCGGTCGGCACCTCCACCGCCTCGATTGCCGAATCAAGTTGCTCGACTGACTCAGGCGACGTGTCGTTCGAGGCAGTGATCTGCTCGGCGGTCGGGGTCTCGCTATCGGGGACCTGCGCGCCCGACCCGCTGTTTTCTTCCACGCCAGAGTCGAGTGGGGCAGTAGCGTCCACGGCTCCAGACGCGACGTTCGAGGCCGTCACATGTGTCTCGGAGATATCGTCCGAAACGGTAGCATCTCCCTCAGGCACGCCGACGTCGTCGACGTTGCCCACCGTCGTCGCCTTGTCCACCTCGGTATCCGAGCCCGTCTGCTCGACGTCCAACTCGCCCTCCGCATCCGCAGTCTCGCCCGCGGGCGACTGCGAAGGGGCCATCTTGTCATCGGAGTTCTCCACACCGTTGGTCATCTGGGTGGTCGCCTCGGTGCTGTAGCGCTTCTCAAAGACGTCAGACACAGTAGCCATGCTCACCGAGAGCTCGTCGTCGGCAGTGCCGTCAGTGGCATCGTCAGGCAGAGGCAGGTATTCGGGCCTGATTTGGTTGCCATCGTCAAAGCTCTCGTCATCGTCGTCGTCCTCGAAGGGGTGAGCGAAGGAGCCGAAGGTTTGGGCTGTGGCAACGCTGGCCGGAATGCTGTTGCGGCGCAGGCTGTCGAGCGCCATGTCGAGCCTTTGCTCGGCAGCCTCGCTGCGCCTCCTCTGGTTCTCCTCGTGCCATGAACCAGGCTCGTCCTGGTTCTCCCAGCTCTCCCGTCGCCAGCTTGCGTCGGCTTCGGACAGAGCAACGGAGCCACCGGCTTGGGAGCGTTCGTCGAATGTCCGAGTGCCCTCTTCGACCTCGCTCTGGAAGCTTTGCTGCTCGCGGAAAGAGCCCACGGGCGAGTTGGCGCGAGACCTGTCAAGAGGAGAGACATCTCCGCCGGCACGGTTCATCGCCTCCCATCGGGCGTGGGATTCAAAGTCATGGACAGCAGAGCCGAGACTGCTCACGGAGCAGGACGTGGAGGGACGAGAGGGGGGGAGAGTGATAGAGGCGGCAGCGACGTGTTCCTGATCGTCATCGTTGGTCGTTGCCAGTTCCGCCGGTTTCATGGGCGGAGACACACGGGCAATGGAAGCATTCGACTTGGTCAAGTGCTCCTTGGCCCCAATCGCCTGCCGCTCTGCCGGACTCGACGAGACGGGGCCGGCGGACACGTTCTCATGGTGAGCGGCGGCGGTCGACACGGCCGAAGGGGCGATGGTCAGACGGCGCAGGAAGGCGGGTCTGGTGTCCCTGGCCTTGAACCGGTCAGTTGCAGTAGTCGGACGGTCTGTTGCAGTAGATGGGCGGTCAGTTGCGGTAGACGGACGGTCCGTTGCGGTAGACGGGCAGTCTTGGGGCGGCAAGTCCACGGGCACCGGCTCCGGGTCGGCAGACGGGATGGATTGCTGCAGGTCGTTAGTGCCGTCAGTCGGTTGCAGATCCGGCATGGCGTGGTCGGCGTCCAGGTCGAGGCCCTGGGCGGGGACGGAGGCGTTGTTGCCCATGGTGGTCAGGTCCGGGGAGACGTTGGACTCAATGGCGGCGTGGAGGCCAGCGAGGGCGTTGGGATTGGTTGCGGCGAAGTTAGCAGTATTTCCGCCCGATGCGGCAACGGCCTTGGACTCAGCGGCCCCCATCGAGGCTTTTCTTGGTGGAAGTGTGCAGCGCTGCGCGGGCAGCGGTATATCTGCATTGGCATCTTATCGGCGAAGGATGGGGTCCAATGCGGCGTGACCAGGGCAAGCGGGTCCACCAGTTCGAGCAGTACGATCGCCATTCACCGCCATTTGTTGGTGGTGGTGGTGGGCGGGGCCACCATGGGTAGCAGGACGGGGCGCGCGGTGGCACGATGGTTGTTTGGACTTCTTTGCGCCCATGGGCACGTCCTGGCGCGTGATTGCTGCGCTGTCGAAAGTGACCTGTGCTCAAGAAGATCGCGTCTCCTCCTCCACGGCCATACCGTCATCGCCGGCACTGGCGGCGCCGCTCAGGCCGGCCGGGGAGACCTGGCGCGGGCGCGAGGCGCTGAAGGCGCGCTGCCTGAGGCGTTGGGCTGAGCGAGGCGCGCGTCGGGTCGTGGTGTTGAGCATGGCTCGCACCGGCTGCGCCGCACCCACAACGGCTATCACACTGTCACGTGCGCGCGGTGGACGGAGAGTGGACGCACAGTGGATGAAGAGTGGATGACGCCATGACGCCTGCAGCAGGTGAGACGCGCGCTGGTGGATCGCCAGGGTTCTTGCTCGATGCGAGGCCGGGCGAAGTCAGTTCACGCCCTGTTCGCGGGGACCGCCCGTGGCCCGCGGACAAACCACCGGGTGAGTGGCGAGGTCGAGCAGCGCGTTGGCGCTGTCACGCGTCGCGGGGGCAGGCAGCGCGAATCGCGCGGCAGGCAGGAACGATTGGGCGTGAGGCGGAAGCCGTGAAACTGTGCGGCGGCCGCGGCGAGTGATTGGAAGGCGCGACGGGTGGGGCCTCTGGCAGCCGCGCCAGCCCCGATCCACTCCCACCACCAAGCTCAGTCGAAGCCGCATGGAAGCTCCCGGGGTCGCCCTTCCGGCTTCCCGAGTCAGGCTTGCGCCCACCACTCCCGTCCGCCGCTCCATCTCGCGATAACGTCTGCGAAACCCGGCCGCGCCTCTGCTTCCAGCGCGCCGCGTCCCGAGCCCTGCGGCACCCCAGGCGCTTCTCGAATATCACCCTTCTTCCTGGTCGTGTTGTGGCCGGGGCGGCGTTGCGGCGCCTACACCGCTCACTCCGCTCTTTGCCACGCCAAATTAACCAGTCACGCCAGCTTCCGAGGACACGCCCAACAGCCCCGTCGTTTGCCAACTCCATCGGTGATAGAGGGAAGAACCGGGATGCGAAGGTGGGCTTGCGGAGCCTATCCACCCATCCTTGTCGCCATATCCGCAAGCCACCGCCGATAAAGAACAATAATTAAAACCGACCCCTCCGGATCTGCAGGGTCTGAGCGTTCGTCTGCCTTCGCGACTCACGGCCCAGTCATGACGCCATGGCTATGAGCAGTTCACGCCACCAAGGTGCTCGGCCTCTGCGCAGTACACGGCTTCATCGGCATTCGATTCATTGATTCTTTTCCATCGAGTTTGCTTCTGTTGGGCCCTGGTCGCGATAGCCGCCGCCAATCCTGTCCACCATTGGCCGCTCTAGCACCGCCGCCTCGCTAGCTCCATCACATATTGAGATCGATAATCCCCCGCGGCAGCAGCGCGTACGACGGCAGCTGCACGCTTTTCTCGATCTCGTGCACCGCCTTCTACACCGTGTAAGCCTATCATTTTCTCAACTCTCGGCCCGTCTGCCATGAGAAGCTACCGACTCCGCAGCTGCATTTCACACGCGAACATGCTCAAGCACCAGCACGGTATCTATCTAGCTCGGATGAGTGGTGTTGATAACAATTGTGATGATACTGAACCTGCTTCGGGTTGTGCGGGCAACAGCCCAAGCAGCAGGCCGCGCATGAGGCCGAGCCGGACTCGTCTTCTTTTCTTCATCGCAAAGTCAAGCCTCAGCCCTACGAAATATGGATTTGAAATGCGTCCACAACACCAGCGGCATGCGCGATGGCGGCCAGCCAAAAATTGATTGGGCCCAAGGCGATTTTGACCATTGAATCCCAGCCAAGCGGAAGAAGCACCGATATGGCTTAGCACCCATCTTGACTATCGTACTACTTCAGCCATAGTCGGCCGCACGGAACCCATTTGTGGCAGCCTGACAGCTGCGAGCGCGCCGTCACCAGCCACCCTTTCCGCAACCGAAGCTAGTGAAGGTCATTTGCCGAAAGTCAATTTTTTTTTGCTGTCCTTCTCTTTCCTTCGCTTTCCGCAGGGCTGAAGGCAGACTGACTAGTTAGTCAGGCCGGCCTGACTGGCCAGGCGACGGCAAAATAACTGAGACAACCACTCACTAGCGACGGAGGCGGTAAGAGTGAGGCTTCCACCGCCGCTTCCATTATTTGCTTGGCTCTGCTTTGCACGTGGGTGGAAGACGACCCCAGCACATGCACGCACGCACGCTAACCCCGATAAGTCGTCTGTTGGCTCGAGCAGCAGCACCGCTCTTTCTCCTCTGCGTGTACGTCATTCGCTGCCTCCGCGTGGAGATGCCGAGCGCGCCTCGCGAATATGATGTGACTGATGACGCCCGTCGAGGAGAACAGCATTGGCGGCAGCGGCAGCAGCAGCTCGCTCGCTCCAGCGCGTCGGCGCCCGTGCGCGGGGTAAGTAGATCAGTCGATCACAGCCAGCCAGCCAGCCTGCTGTCGTGCGTGCGGGGAGCAAGCGGTCGATACTACATAATGCAGCCGCGCGCCCGAGACATTGCGCCTCGAGGGGAACAAAGCAACAGCAGCAGGATAATCGATGTCTTTTTTTCGGTGGTGGTTTCCTCCCGAAGCCAGCCAGCCAACCAATCCAGCCAACCCAGCCAGTGTGCCAGTGCTCGACCGAAGGACCCTTCCTTCCTTCCGCCGCACCGGAAAACATAGCGTACCACTGTACGTCAACAACGGCGTCCTGTCAGAAAAAAAAATTAAAAAGGACCCTGCGTTCTGCAAAGAATACCCGACAGCCAGCCACCAGCGCGCCAATCCGAGCTTGGGCTCTCTCTCGGTCCCCACGCCCCCCAAGTGGCTGATGTGTACCCGGGATGTGGCCTGGGAAAAGCTTTGTTGTTTATTAAGGTTGGGTGTGTGTGTGTACGGTGGGTCCGCCTTTGGGCATGGGTGGCGGGCTTCTGGAAGAGCCGCATCGGCCTCGTCAATGCCCAAAAGCGGTTGATGACGCAATGGGTAGTATATTTCGTGGCCGGTGCTGCGAGGGTCGGGCAGGGCTAGACCGTAAGGCCTGATGAAAATGCCGAATTGAACGGCAGAGCGGAGCAGGGATGATGAAGATGCGGCCGGCCCATCACGAGGGAAAAAAGAGAGGGGCACCGAGGGAAAGGGACGGAGACAAAGGGAAAGAGTCTGGAACGTGTGGAGAACAAGAGACGACGTGTCGCCGGGTGGAAGCTGCGCCGAGCGAGCAATCGACACTGTTTACACCATTTTATCACTACGGCAACCTTATCCTTGGGCCGCCCCGGTTCTGATTCGCCAATGCCGGTTTCCACCTTCGTGGTCGTCGAACGAAGTCTGGGTCTCGAAGACTAGTAGGCCAACGATGGCGACGATCGAAAACACACAAAAGTCCACACACGCACCGCAAAAGCCCTCGATCATCGAAACCCTCCAGAAGCAGCTCCCGAAATAGCGATAGACCCGGAACCATCCCACCGGTTCAAAGCGGTGGAGAACGTACGGCGGCCAAAGGTGACGACGATTGTTCCGCATTGCGTAACCATGTAGCTGACGCAACGGGGTGGTGCTCCACCACGATCTTTATGCTGCTACATCGCTGAAGGAAAGAACGAGGCCTTACGATCAACACGCTTGATGACACGACTCGTTTGTTCTTTTCCTCGCAAAACGGGGTTGGAACGAAAGCGGGGCGATGCGCTCGGGCCGGGGCTCCGGGTCAAGGCTTCTCTCCGCGATGTGGCGAGCTGCGTACAATGCATTGCCTGATCTGCATGGCTTGTTGCTGGCTGTGATTGGCTGTTGTGAGTTCGTCACGGTGTCGGAATGCGTCATCGGTCATCGGCAGTGGTACTTGCGGTTCTGGGATAAAGATGTATTCCTTCGCTAATGTAACGAATGCAGCTAATCAAAGGAAATTCACACACCCATATATATCATACACATCGATGTTTATCTTACACGACCCATCTGCGCTTCAGCACCATTGCATTAAGGCTTCCCAGCCCCTTGCCTTCAGACGCTCATCGCGGTCCTTCTGCGCAGGCGGTCAGCAAATAGGTGTCACAATAAACCACATAATTTCTACCTTCTTAAGGCGAAATTGCGCGAGGGCAATGAGTAGTGCTCCCATGTTAAGGAGCGCCCCGACGACGAGGCTGATAGTGGCGATTGCCATTGTGGTAGTCCAGGAATTCTCCACCGTCTGGAGAGTGGGACTGGTTGGAGTCGGTGCAAAGGTCGGGCTGTTCCCACGAATGACAGGCATCTAGTGAGTGTCGAGTATGGAGAGAAACAGAGGTTTGTGTTCTGAGTGGTTGTGGGGAACGTGGTCTATGGCGCGGTTCGGCGAAGAGTGGACCAGGAAGCGCGTAATGTTGATGCGCGAGAGGAGAGTGAGTCTGGCGGAAGGGGGGCAAGCAGGCTTGACCAGGCAGAAACTTAGCCGCAGTGTCATGATCATACTTAAATTGGCTTGGAGAATTTTTGACGTCTGCTAAGAGCACTGTTCTAACCTTCGTCACTGGTAGAGAGCGTCTATCAGTCTTCTTGACATGCTAAGCCTCCTTCCAATTGACCCCGGGCATTCACGGTGCCCCGCAAGAGCCTGTGGCTAGATCACACCAGCGCGCCCGGTCTGGACCACACCATACCCTTGACGGTTGACTATCGCTCGTCACCGTTCACAGTGGGCTACTGAAGAAGGCACTGCGACAGAAGGGCTAGACCGGATCGGCGCTGCTCGTCCCGCAGGTGATGCTCGGCCGATACTCCGCCACAGGCGCCTTCCTATAAATCAGCCTCGCCCTTAAGGCACCCGCGCCTTCAGTACAGACCTACCGGACAAAGTAGGCAGCCGCTCTGCTTATGTTGCTCGCCAGCCTCATACCCCGCGCCCCTACAAGCACTAGGTAGCCGCTGACTGTATGACGTCAGTAGGTAGCACAATTGGACCACCTAACGGCTGGCTGGCGCCCACGGGCTCGTGAGGTCATTGCACAGCAAAGCCGTCATTATACCCAGGCAGCAAAGCCGCACTCGGCCGCTCTATATCAAGCAGCCAAGCCTACTCGAAGCGGCAATCGGTATTTCCTAATGCAAGCAAGCGTAGCGGCTCGCGTGCTTGCGTCATCGCTTGTGCGAGCGCATGTAAGGCTGCAGGCCTTGGGCTTCCGGTGAAGCTCAACGCACCCAATCTCGGTGTTGTTTATAGAATCACACGCGTTATAGACGATCTGAAATCTATTTCAGAAGCAGGACATCTTTGTCCAACAGCTCATAGCACAGAGGATCATGGACGTGCGGGTTGCCAAAATATTTCTCCTTACATGAAGGTTTTCAAATAAGATCCCCACATCTGTATGTACTTTGGCTCCTGAGTGAACTGATCCAAGATAAGAGATCGCGGGAAGGCTTGTCCGGCGGCGAATAGATGGGGCGTAGCCCGTGCAAATAGTACGGCCTAGTCCCGTACAAATTCAAAGACGAGGCCAGATTACCGGTTTTTTACTTATCGTAGTTAGCTGATTACCGGCGATGCTTAGGGTCCGAGCTAACCTGAAAAAGGCAGGGGAGGCTGAGGCTTAGCAGTAACACGAGTAGCTCGCCACAAACCGCTACGGATGCGAGGACCGGTCGATACCCGGTCGGTCGGGCCGGGGCTCCAGCTGTCAAGGGCCCTCTCCACGAGATACATACAGCGCATTGCCTGATCTGCATAGCTTGACACTTGTTGCTGGCTATGATTGGCTGTTACGAGCCCTTCACGGTGTCGGTTGCGTCATCGGCCAAGCAGTATTGACTGATGTTCTACATTAAAGATTTATTCCTTCGCCAACACAACCGATGCTGCTGACAGTAAGACATGCACTCCGAACATATATCAACGCCATCAGCACCCACGGCTCTCGTACCCACCCCATCTGCGACTCTATTCCGACCCGTTAAGGCCCTTAGTTTTAGTCGGCTCCTTTCTGATGACGTTCATCGTGGTCCTTCTGCGCATACAGTCAGCAACTTCGCGTAAGGTTGGACTACATAGTACCTACCTTCTTGGCAAGGCGGAACTGAGCTGTGGCGATAGCGAGTGCGCCCGTGTTGAGGAATGCCATAATGACAAGGCTGACAGTGGCGATTGTCGTTGCGGAAGTCCATGCGACCTGCTGCGTCTGGTGTGCGGAGCAACTTGAGTTCGCGGGAACATCGGGATAGGTCTGGGTCATCATTGTCGATATGGAGATGAATGGATAGGCCGATGCTTGGTCGATGGTGTTTTGGCTTTGTTTTTCCTTTGCTGATTGCCTGGATACTGTCGAACATATAGGTAAAGAGCGGATTTGCTCATTCTTCGATGCGACATATCATTCGCTACAGCTTATGGTCGTAGTAAGTAAGCCTTTTCGCTGTGACACCACCCTGGTCGTGCGTAGCTAGTCTCGCCACAGGCGCTCCTCCCCGATCGCCTCCCTGGTGACGCTGTATAATCTCCAAACAACGCACTCCTTCTCGTACAAATTCCCAGCCTGCCCAGCTGTCAGCCGATTGTTGGTTTCCTGCAATTGGAACATGAACTTGACTTTTCTCTGCCACGCACAACAATAATACCTTCGAACGTCTTACCCCACATCATCCCCGCTGAAACTGTTTCGCCATCGGTCCACCCGATCGTCGCAAACCGAGATTGCCCCTTATGGACACCACCGGCCATGAAGGTGCGCGATGCAGCCCCATAGCCGGGAAAAATCACATAATGATTGGAGCTGACTTGGAAGACAACAGGATCGAGCAATACAACCCTGGCTTCCGAGAGCAAGGCCCACGTCTGTATGCAATGCCGAACTCCGAAGACGTTTAAGAGGAAGGGCGACTTCGACAATCACGTCATGGTGCACCATGGGAGCGGTGGACAGTTTGCCGGCTATGGGTTGTTTGAAAAGCTATCCAAAGAAGTCCACAATCTTCATGAAGCTGTTGGCAAATGTAAGTACGCGCTAAAGTCTTCCGTCGTGTCTGATGCGGTCTTGCTGAACTATTCAGTGTCGCGACAACTTGACAACCTCATTGTCAAGCCCCTCCAAAACCAGCAACCCTTGTACACTCCGTACAACTACAACGCGCAACCCGGCCAAATCCGCTTTCCATCTCATGGAACCCAAGACATGTCTGGACTTTCGTCACGTGCCTCTGCAAGTCAGTATACTTTCCATATTTTACTTTCAATTTTCCAATTTGTAACGCTGTTCCAGCGGAATCAAACATGCTGTACCAGCTACATACAACTCCTCAACCGAGCTTCCACCAGCTGCCAAGGTCTTCTTTAGTCGCACCCATGAGTCTCTTTCCACAGCAACAGGCATCTGTAGAAGTCGCTCTTTCCCGCGCGCCACATCCTGCGGCTGATTCCTCAGTACTCACCACGCTCAACGACACTGAGCAAGGCCTTCAATGACGATCTATCTTCGTATTCAGGCACCAACATGAGCGGGTTGTAAGTCGCCTCTCCCCCAACCATGTCAGTAGATTTTATTGACGATGCATCTAGCCACGGTACTTTCTCGCAGGGTCACTTCTTGATGTGAATGACACAAGATGGTGGAATGCTTGATGAATGAGTTACGAAAGGTAGGTAGCGATTAAACGACCTTGGGGAACGGCTCTTCTGACTCTGACGCGGCAATATTCAGTGCATCACGACACGGGGCGAGTACACAGTTGCGGCTTGAGCGACATTCTTTTTTTGCCAAGATTACTGGACTCATCGAAAACGGTACATGAGCGATAGGCAGGGCGTTTCAGGTTTGACCGTAGGTGGCGGGAATATAGGCGATCTGACGATCGGTCGTCGAACTGAATTCTGGAACCCTCCTTAAATATTTATTAGGAAAAATCAAACAACATTGGACAAAGCATCATAGCACAGTCCAGATCTTTTTTTTTTTTTAAAGAAAAAAACGAACAGTACTTCGAAGGCGATTTTGGTGGAGATGAAACGTGCCTTCTGATATGTAGCCCCCAAATAGGTGCGGGGCGAAGCGACCCGCAAAAAGAGCAGATACGGATCTGATCTCACGTCATCTTCGATTTGGGACAACCCACGCTCTCGGCTGTGGGTTAAAGGGGTTTCTTTTCTCCTGGCGAACTTCAGCCTTGCCATATGGCGAAGGCAGCAACCTATGATATCAGTTCTGTTGTAACAGCCAAACAGGAGCCGTGACCCTTGCTCGCAGGATCTGCGCTAGTCCCAGCTGAGTGTGTGCCCTAGGGCAAGCATATGCCACAGTCAGACACTCGTGCTCTTGGCTTGCGCTAACCTGCATCTGTCACTGTTTCGGTTTTTGTGATACGCTGCTGTGGCCACATGTATAAAAGCTTGCCTGATTCATCTCTCATGTCGGCTTTCAAATTGAACCATAGTTTCTTCGCTCTTACCACCACAATGGACCCCGTCGAAGGGTCGCGAAGTTGGTTCTCATCACTGTCGCGTAATGATGTACTGTTGGCGCTGGCGACGTCCATGATCGCTTTTGTCCGTCCGTCGCCTTATCATTCCCACTCCACACAACTCACACGCACCAGTTCATCGTCCACGCCATCGGCACCATCGTCTACAATGTCTATTTCCACCCGCTCTCTAAATACCCTGGCCCCCTCGCCGCCGCCTGCACCAACCTAACTTACTGGTCCGCCAACATCACCGGCGACCTGCTCCCGTGGATCCAATCCGTGCACCAGCAATACGGCGAAGTCGTGCGCCTCGGGCCCAACATGCTCAGCTACACGTCCCCGGACGCGTGGAAAGACATCTACGGGCACCGGATCGGCAGCAAGACCAAGTCCAACACCAAGGACGCGCTGCACTACCTGCCCGACCTCAACGGGCGCTACAGCATAAACGCCCTCGCCTCCGACGACGAGCACGGCCGCGTGCGCCGCATCTTCTCGCACGCCTTCTCGGACCGCGCGCTGAAGGAGCAGGAGCCGCTCATCGCCAGCTTCGCCGACCACCTCGTCGCGCACCTCCGCAAGAACGCCACCGCGGCTACCGCCCCCTCCATCGCTGCCGCCGCCGCGCCCGCGCCCGCGCCCGCCCCCCTCGACCTCTTCAAGCTCCTCACGTGCACCACCATGGACATCATGTCGGACCTCTCCTTCGGGCAGCCGCTCGGGCTGCTCGACACGGCCGAGTTCACGCCGCGGGTCGCCGCCATCTTCTCGTGGATCAAGCTGTTCGACCTGTCGCGCATCACGCTCGAGTACCCGGTTCTCGGCCACCTCGCGCGCTGGCTCACGCCGCAGGCGCTGCTCGACGACCAAGACCGGCACTTCCGCTCCGCAAAGGACCGCGTCGACCTCCGCCTGGAACGGGCGGACGCGGACGACGAGCAGCAGCAGCATCCCGACATGTGGCACTACGTCCTCCGCCACCCCGAGGGGAGGCGGCTGGATCGCGAGGATATGTATGTGAATGCGTCGCTGTTCATGCTGGCGGGGGCGGAGACGACGGCGACGTTGTTGAGCGGGCTGGTGTGGTTTCTGTGTCGGGATCCGACGAGGATGGAGAAGCTGTGCGGTGAGGTGCGTGGCGCGTTTGGGGGAGAGGACGAAATTGGGATGGCGGCGTTGAGGGAGTTGCCGTATCTGGCGGCGTGTGTGGAGGAGGCGCTCAGGCTGTATCCGCCGCTGCCGATTGGCCCGCCTAGGCAGGTGCATCCGGATGGGAATGTAATCTGTGGGAAGTGGGTGCCGGGGAAGGTATGTTTGTCCCCTTTGAGGGCGGTGGAGAGACGAATTGGCTCCTTTGCTGACGCTTCTGGTTGTAGACTCGTGTGGCTGTTGCGCAGTACACTGCGTATCGGTCGCCGCTGTACTTCAAAGACCCGGAGAAGTTCATCCCGGAACGCTGGCTGCCCGACACGGGATACGAGGATGATAGGAGAGATGTGGTGCAAGCTTTCTCGTATGGGCCACGTAATTGTATTGGCAAGAAGTAAGTCTGGCTTTTTACCATGGAAGCTCAGGAGACTAACGTGGAGACAGCCTTGCGTACCATGAGATGCGCGTCATCCTGGCCAAGATGTTGTGGAACTTCGATTTTGAGGTCTTTCCTGAAAGCGAAGCGTGGATTAACCAGAAGAGCTATACTTTATGGCAGAAGACTCCGCTGTGGGTGAAGGCGAAATCTATACGGTAGTCCTGTTTGGTCACTCTCAATATTGAGGAAGTATCTGGTATAGTACTACGTCAAGGGGTCACGCTTTTTACCTATTCAGCTCCAGTAGTGTATTCATTATGATTTACGGTTATTATTTCGCTCGTCTCGCAAGGGTCTGCGTGCTCGAAATCACTAATAATGACACTACCTAAGCCGAGAATTCCATTTGAAGCGATACTCAAGACTGCAAATAGTAGATTGCCCTTGGAGATATGGAACGTGCACTATGATTGGACATCAAAAAAAATCTCGCACATGGATCGGACGATGGGACGCATTGGGTGGCGTTTCTGACAAGGATGCATCCAATTGTCACTGTAGGCAGCAACCCGTAAGCGCGGACCCAACAACTCAGCCTTGTGATGTTCGAATCAGTGATTCAGCCTGGAATTAACAATTCGAGTCTTATCATTCCTTTCTTGTGAAAACTTGTTTGCTGGCCGAAAGATAAAGGATCCTTAAATAGCAGGTTTGTCAGTAAGGCTGAGGAGCCTCCCAAGATTGATTGGTCCTTCCAAACACTCGTGCATGCATGACCTTGCAGCCCAGTAGTTGGTGTGTATGGCAGAGGCCGCCAGTAAGCTCCTTCATAATAGGTAGGAAGGCCCGTATATGATTGATTTGCCTTCTCAAAATCTCACTAGCACTTGAGTTTCCCTCAACACTTTCGAAATAAGGAACAGCCTTGATTCTCGCTTCACGACCGCAGCCATAGATTTCAGCTACGTCACCGTCGACAAGAGCGAATCATGAGACCTTCGGTAGCCACCACGGCAGATGAACCTGCTGAGGGTGCACAGCGTCTTCTGCGTAACGATGAGCGGAATGAAGATGTTATGGCAAAAGGGGTTCCTCAACACAAAAGGCGCATTTCCCTCCGCGATATCTTAGCCACCTCCGTCTGTTTACTGTCCTTCACTGCTGCATACTCCTGCATACAACTTCAACACGTGGCTGTCCAGCTCGGCCAAGCAAACCAACTCATCATAATCGGGTTCCTCCTGTCACTTATGGGGCTCTCTGCCGCAAAGATTACCCAGCACGCTTTGTTGGCGTATGCCGTACGAAATGGCACCACCCTCCAAACTCTCGACTCTCTCATTACCATGAGCCCGTTGGCGAGTCACGCGGCTGTGCCGTGCCGTGTAGTAGTCTCTGTGCTTTTAGCTTTACCTTTAGCGCTTAGTGCCGGGTACAAAGGCTTTCAAGGAGGATTGAGCGACTCGTCGCCGTTCAAAACTCCTGCACAGTTCGGCATGACCGGTCCGCCCGGGACTCAGAACATGGGATTCGGTCTCTCGCTCATGGTGAATGCGACGATCCCCTGGTTCCAGGATCCTGGTTTCGACAAGCTTTACGGCTTCAACATGTACGTCGCTTCGGAAAACACCACCGTCATGCTCGACGGACCGCTTCCTGCCTTTGTGGAAGACGTGCAATCAAAGCTTCGAGACTCCGAATCAATGACCGTGACAGCAAACGTCAGCGCCGTCGTTACTGACCTCAGCGAGAATTTCGCCGAGAGCAAAGAGTGGCTGAACGGAACCTTTTACGAAAACATCGAGGATCCACAATGGGAGGTCACCTACGAGCAGTGGGTCTACAATAAAAGCAACTGGCTAGGAATCATGAACCCGAAAGCAAACAACTACACCATCATATGGATGAGCTGGTGGACATTGCTTAAGAACCAAAGTTTCGGCTCTCAGGTCCGACAGTACAACGTTTCCCGTCAACAAGTCTCCGGTACCTGGACAATAACGAAGGACTCGGTTTCATTAGTGGATGCGTCTATACCGTCTGAACGCGCTCTTGTCAACAATGACGTTCTCACCAACAATACGCTCGCCGCGCATCAGCTGTTCATCACGTCGCTCACAGAGTTCGATTGGAAGTTTCGCTATATCGGCAAACCATACGACAACTCCACAAAGTATGTAGAGTACATCAAGAACGACTCCCCGCTTGTGGCAAGCATGATCTGGGCCCGGATTGTTGGGCTGAACGGACCCGAGAACGGCAACTTGGATCCCAGCCTCAGATACGACACAACCGCATGGGCCAGCAAAACGCGCAAGACTTTGAAGCGGAGCTGGGTGTTACTGTTCATTGTCGCGTTATATCCTCTCCTTACCGTGATTTCGCTTTTTATCAGAGTTCTTTTCTTCTTTGATACGCCCATCGGCGAGGCTTTTGGTATTGTATCTTTGCTTGCGGCAGCGCGTTCGAGCTGTTTAAAGAGTTTGCGAGGTGCATCTCTTTCTGGGAGCCTGAAAAGCCGCATGAATATTCGATTCGTGGTAGAGCATGACCGTGGCTCGGATCCTCCTTTGGAGTATGGCGAGATCAGGTTGGAACTGGACAATAGTGACGAGAGCGGACATTTAAGAACACGGGATCAGTATGGATAGAGATTTCACTGGCAGCAAGCAAATCCAAGATTCTTTTGTAAGGGAGGAACAACGCAACGAATATCATAGGGTGTGGCTGCCGTCGGTAGTCGGTATGGCCCCGATTGTCCGGGGTAAAAAGAAAGGTTAATGACATCCTTGTCTACCATCTACGAAAATGGCTTGTTCAAAAGGCGAGGTTGGCGTGAGATCAGTTCCATCTCTACTATTTGTACCGGTCGCTCCACCTCACACTTTCATCAACGCATTTGGGTCCACAGCGCCTTGGCAATTCCAACCGAGATGCTCCGGCCGAGCTTGTCCTTCTCGTCAAACCCTTGCCTCACACCCCAACATCACCATATTCTTGCAACGTGCTCAAGCTTCGTTCGGACAAGTTGTCATTAAAAGCAAAGCCGGGAAAACTACACATTACACTAACCCACCCATTCCCCTCCCAATCCACACATACGCACACACATCTACCATTACAATCATCAAAAACCGCCAATCAATCGTCATCCCACATTAACACCTCATCCGTCCCCACAACCCTACACCGCCTCGGCCTTCAACGCCAACGGGTTACAACTATACGCCTCGCCGCCCGTCACCGTAAACTTCATATCCTCCGCCTCCAGCGCCGCGGCGCCGGCATCGGGATCGCTGACGAGGAACACCTTGTTCAGCTGGCCCTTGATGCCGCAGAAGAACGGCCAGAAGTACTCGCCGTCCGCATCGATCGCCATCAGCATGCTCACGCCGCCCGTCGCGATCGGCGTCAGGTTGATCACCTTGGCGCCGTTGGGCAGCGCGTCCCACGCCGCGAGCCGCAGGCGCGACGCCCCCGTCTTGCTCATCACGGAGGGGTAGTAGTGCAGCAGCCGGGACGAGCTGTCGCCGAAGATGGTGGCCGAGGAGGCGTCGCCCGAGAAGGAGGAGCCGGTCGTCAGGTTGGAGAGGTCGGTGCTGTCGCCGATGACGCTGAGGAAGAGGTTGCCGTTCGTGCCGGCGTTGACGAGGAGCGTGTCGGTGGTGTCGGTGATGGTGAAGGCGGCGACGTTGATGTCGTCATCGGTGGTGGTGGTGGAGTTTGTGGTGGTGGAGTTGGCGCTGGTGGTGCCGTTGGTGAGGGAGAGTTGGGGGAAGTCGGCCGTGGAGTTGTTCGAGTCGGTCGTGTTGGTGACGGTGAGTTGAGGGAACTCGGCCGTGGTGGAGTTGCTCGAGTCGGTCGCGTTGGTGACGGTCAGCTGGGCGAACTCGGTGTCGGTGGAGTTGCTGTTGCTGGTGGTGGTCGGGGTCATCTGAGGGAACTCGGAAGAGGTGGTGGTGGAATTGCCGTCAGAGGTGCTGTTGGCAACTGTGACGCCGCCGCTCGGGGTCATCTGGGGGAAGTCGGAATCAGTGGTCGAGGTGACGGTCTCGCTCTCCGACGACAGCATCGAGGACGAGCTCGAGCTGAGGAAAGGCGTGGACATGGAGATGTCGGACGATGTCGTCATGGTCGAGTTGGAGTCGGTGCCGTTGCCGTAAGGAGCAGAGCCAATCTCGAGCAGATCACGCTTGCGGGCTTTGACGGCGGCGAAACCGCCCCATTGGTTCTCGCGGACGGCCATGGAGTAGAAGGCGCCCGTCTCGAGATCCTTGTACCAGATGACACCGGTCTTGACGACGCCCGGCCACGTGTCCCACTGGAAGTTGCCGTTGGTGAACTGGAACTGGCCGACGTAGCGGGCGGCGTAGTAGATGCCGGCCCATACGTTGAAGTTGGTGATGGGCTGTGCTCCGTACATGACGGCGACTATCTGCAGGTTGTAGACACCCCACTGCTGGCCGTAGCCGGGGACGACTTGCGAGGGCGAGTAGGCTGCGCCGGGGCTGATGGTGAAGGTGCCTTGGCCGTCGACGCTGTTCCAGGTCCGCGTCTCGGCGCCGTACATGTAGAGCAGGAAGATGCTCTTCATGTTGCCGGCCCATGGGTCGCCGGCCCAGCCCGAGATGGTGTTCGTGTTGATGACAAGCACGTTGCCCTGGACAATGTTGTTCTGGGCGGCGGCGGTGATGTCGCGATCGGCATAGATCATGCTCAGGATGGTGAAGGGGCTGTTCATGACGGCAAGGTCGATCTCGTAGCCCCAAGCGGCGTCGGACTGGGTCGGGCCAACGAGGTTCTTGGCGTAGCAGTTCTCCGTCGTGCGTCCGGGGACGTAGACGGCGGCGACGCAGCCGGAGATGCTGCCGCACCAGCTGATGCAGTCATCGAAGGTGGTCTGGACGGAACCCGCAATGTCGTTGTTCTGCGCCGTGATGTGGCACTTGATCGTGTAGGTGAGCATGTTTGCGTCCGTGTACGTCGTTCCGTCGGCCGCAGGGCACTTGAGGCTGAGATCTTCGACGGTGGGCTCGGGAATAGGAGCATCGGTCGTCGTCGTCGCCGTACCATCACCACCGTCGCTGTCGTCGGAGTCGCTGCTGGCACCGATACATCCACTGGCAAGCGCTGGCGAGGCCCATTGCTTGAGAGTGAAGCCAGGGCCGTCACTGACGTCGAGGCGGACCTCGTTGGTAAGTGAGATGTCCCAGTCGATGCCTTCGCACTCGTCGCTGCCAACCTGGTTCTTGTCGGTTCCGAAATCGACCTCGAAAGAAGCCTCGGCGGTGATGGCGGGGATGTCAGTCAGGTTGATGCCCTTTTCGAACACACCGTTGAGAATGTTGATGCCGAAGTTGACAATGACGGGAAGACCAAGGGCGGCGGTGGCAGTGACCTCACCGTGGGCCTCGAACTTCTTGGTGAGCTCGGGAGTCCAGCCAGACTGCGAGGATTGAGACTTGTCGACGAAATCCAGGGTGGCCTGGAAGTTGGGCCAGTTCAAGCTGGCACCGGTGAGCAGCTGACCCTCGGCCTCAACAGAGATGGTGGCCTGGGCAGCGAGAATCAAACGGGGACCCAAGCTGACAATGCCGGGAATGGACCAACCGGGCAGGCCCTTGACGAACAGGTCCTTGCGGACGGTCTTCTCCCACTGGGTGAAGGCGTTGACTCCGAGGAAGACACCGGCGTACATGTTACCAGAGATACCGATGCTACCCTTCTTCAAACCAGAAATGGGCGTAGCGCTGATGGATCCAGTGGCAACGATCTTGCCCCTGACACCGCAGTCGACGCACCAGAGCTCAATACCGGGCTCGGGATCAGCCTCGCCAATCAGCTCGGTCTGGATCTTCTCGAGCGCGGTGGCAGAAGCCTCCCACTTCTCACCACCCTCCTCGGGGGTGTAGGTGTAGAACTTGAAGCCGGTGGTACCCCAAGGGGACTCCTCGAGGACCGAGGCGGGCGGGCCGAGGTTGACGGGCAGCGTAAGGCTGTTGCTGTAGTTTCCGGTGGCGATGAAGACGGCGAGCTTGGCCACCTGGGTGGCAACCGCGATGCTGACGGCCACAACCGCCTGCACGACAACCTTAACGACCTCGACGGCCTTCTGGACGACGGCAACAACGACCTGGGCAACCGCCCGGACCACGACGGCGACGACCTTGACCACCGCAACAACGACCTTGGCCACGGCCTTGATGATAGAGCTGAACCACCCACGCTTGGCCAGCGAGTTCTCGCTGTCGTCGGCAGGCACGCCCGCCGCAGCGAGGACGACCTGCTGGCCAGCACCGTTGGCAGCGTAGTAGCCGAGCGCATCGTCAAGCGCCTTGTCGAAATCCGCACCGCAGTCGACGGCAGGGAGATCATCCAAGAAGGGCGAGCTGGGGCTGCCGCAAGACGCGGTGCCGTCGTCGGAGGAAGTGCCGTTGTCGGTGTCGGTGTCGTAGTCGATCTGGCCGAAGTCGATGTCCATGTTGGTGTAGATGTCGGCCAGCTCGACCGACTCGCCGGGCGCGCTGAAGGTCATGGCGCCCATGTCGAAGGCGACGGAGCTGGCGAGCCAGAAGGCATTTTGCGCGTCGTTGCCGCAGCTGGACTCGCTGCTGATGAGCAGGATCGGGGCTTGGCTGGGCCACTCCTCGGCGGCGTGCAGGAACGGCGTCTGCTCGGTGAAGGTGCCGGTGAGGACGCCGCCGCCGCACGAGATGCCGGTGATGTAGATGGAGTGGTCGAGCACAATGGACGGGTACTTGTACTCGATCGTCAGGCGGACGGTGACGGCGCCCGAGTCGTCGTCGGCCATGGCGTCGTCGTCGCCGTTGTACCACAGCTCGGTGGTCGGGTCGGGCGTGAGCACCTTGAGGCCGCCCATGTTGATGCCCGGAGGCGCGACGGGGCCGAGGGTGGCGAGAGGCGGGCTCTCGAGTGTCATCGGCTCGCCCATCATGGACTCGGTGGCGCCGGCTTCCAGGGGCTGGTCGGCGACGGTGGGGAAGGCGTAGAGGTCCTTGGCCGCCTTCTTGACGACGGCGCCCCACACGTACGAGACCGCGGCAGGGGTCGTAAGCTCGTTCTTCAGGTAGCAGGACGGTGCGACGTAGGAGAGGGCAACGCAGCCATCGTTATTGTCGCAGGCCTCGAGACACTCCTCGAAGGTAGGCGTGTCGACCTCCTTGAAGTCGCCGCCAGCGTAGTCGATGGCGCAGAGGATCTCGTAGGTGCCGCCAGTCGACATGCCGGTGGTGGTGCCGTTGCTGCCGGGGCAGGTGATGGCGGTCGCGGTGGCAGTTGCGGTGGCGGTAGTCGCTGCGGAAGTGATGGTGGCAGTGGAAGACGAGGAATCCGTGTCGGACTCAACCAGCTTGGCGGACCAGACGTAGTCGACGGCGACGCCAGTGTTGAGAACGTTCTTCTTGTAGCATGCTCCGTAGACGTAGCTCACGTCGATACAGCCGTCGGTCGAAGCGCAATCCTCGATACAAGCTTCGAACGAAGCGGTGCTTGAAGAGCCCATGTCGCCACCACTAAAATTCATCGTCAGCCGGTTCCATATTGAGATGGATGTGATGGCTTACGCATAATCAAGTCCACACTCGACGAGGAAGGTCCCCTTGGCGGAAGTGTATTTGATGCCATTGCTGGCACCACCTTCGCAAGAAAGAGCAGTGGAGACAGGGGTGTCGGTGCTGGAATCAGTAGACTTCCTCTTTGCGGTCCAGACAGAGTCGACAGAAGAGGCAGAACCCAGGACGTTTTTCTTGTAGCAAGCGTTGGGCCAAACGAAGGAAACGTCAAGGCAGCCACTGGTGGTGTCGCAGTCCCGGATACACTCTTCGAAAGAGCTCACCCAAGAGGTGCCCATGTCACCGCCCCTGCACAGCCGTCAGCATCCATTTGACGTTGCAAGTAGGAAGTGCACTCACGCGTAATCGGTGGCGCAGAAGATGTCCCATTGGGCGTTGGTGGCCTGGAAAACTTGGCCATCACTGACCTTGTCCCAACACGACAGCTCATCACGCTTAGCCGGCGCGGAGGTGGCGGAAGGGAGAGGGGCAGGAATTGCAAGCGATTGTGCGGCCAAGAGGCCAAGAATGAGGGTGGGGTTGGAGAGAAGGGACGCCATGTTGGTACACAGCATGGTGAAGGGCGGGAGGCTGAAGCGGGCCGAGAGGCACCACAACGCAAAGAGAATGACTGCAGAGGACTACGCGGAAAGTGGCCTGGATCTTTCTCAGACAGAAGATTTACGACTACACTTATACAAAAGATTCTTGCAGCCTGACTAGCATGCAGAGCGGCGTCGCCGGAGCTACTCCGCATGCCTGCATCCAGAGGCGTGAAAGTTGCTCTGGGCCTTCAGCCTCACTCGTTGCCAAGCAAAACAGGCCGTGCGGTCGTAAGTCTAGAGGGGCTGGAAGTAGGTGTTGCTCAGTATCGCGAACGGCAAAAAGACCGGCACATTCCACAGGGGTAGCTCGGCAGTGTTTTGGGGCTGGATTGCGGCTGAGTGGCGGTGTTGTGGCGGGCTAAAATCCCAAAGGAGCAGGCTAACGTAGGTACCCATCCCGCCGACAGCCTGGCAAACGAGGCTGATGCTGCGGGAGGCTGCGTCCTGCGCTACCATGACGAAGTCGAGATTTCCGTGATGGTTAGATATTCAACCAACTGCTGTAGCATTGTCCAGCGTCGCTGATCAGTCGGCACCGTTCGAGGTTGTGTGCAGTGGTGGCTTCGCAAGTACTTAGCGCCGGGGTTGATGCGGAAATTGCGAAAGCCAAAGAAGAAATAATGAGAGCGCGCATGGACTCATTCTAAGCGTTCGAGAGTCCGCGATACCCAGCTAGGCATCTAGACTTCCCCATGGAGATGCTGGCGTGACTTCTTATCCGCGAAGGCTGTGCTCGATCAAAGAGCACGAGCCGGGGGGTGAAACGAGCCAGCGGCAGTCGCCGGGTAGTGTTGAGGCGAGACTTATTAGTTCAGGAACCGAAAGAAAAGCTTCTTGCTATGCTTATTCTTCTGGTCGATAAGCTGCCTCTCTCGCTAAGGAAAAGCCACTACCGTTTGTCAACTCACCGACAACAATCACTTCTGAGGCGCGAACAGCCCAACGTCTTCGAATTGCATCTACTTATTGGCATGGCTTTGAACACGCTCGCATTTTCCTCTCCTCTCCTCTCCTCTCAAACGACCTACAAGCTAGCAGGCTTCATGATCCCATACCGGCCAAGAGGGTCCTTGGAATGGAGGCGGACAGACCCGCTTTACCAGCGTATACTAAGACAAGTGCGGTTAGTATTCAGCCCTCTTCTACTTGCGCCTCCGCTCGTGCTTACGCTTTGGTAGGACCATGCGTTCCCGGCGCCATCCGCCAGAATTCAAGTCCGGCAGATTGGCAAGCTTGGAAGATGGCAAATCGATATGTCGGTAAGACCGCGTCAGCAACAAACTGCCTTGTAAACGGTTACTTCCATCGAAAATCGTTTTTCCCACAAAAGCGGAAGACTCGGAGCCTTCTAATACTCCAAAGAAGTGTCTTAGTCGGACAATCTGTCTGAGCGACATCAGACGCAACTATCGACGAAAGCTGATGAGATGATTGAACTGACACACGAACGGACGAACAACGCGGGCGACTCCGTACTCGGGTTGCTTGAACTCACCGAATATGACTTGATATCGCGCGTAGCCTCTTCTGACCGAGAGTTCTTACGCTTTTGAGACTCGTTCCGGGCGGGACCCTGGAAGCACGGCTCCGGATACGATACATTCGGCGCTCCCGAGTCCCTGCACACGGTAGCGCGGTGTAAATTTCTGCCGGAGAGCTAACCGATCCACTTCGGAGATGGAGATCGGATATGGAGGGGAAGTATACCCGATGGTATTAACCAGCACGGATCACTGGAGTTTGCGCATGGTCACCTGCGGTTGTTGGACCTTTATAAATCAGCATTCTCGGTAACGCATCCCAGAGCTTTAGCAACTTGGCTAATGGTGCAGTCTGTCCTAGTTTCTCTGGTACATATTATTGTAGAGAACTTGAAGATCATAACATAAAGGCTGAGCAATTTTTCGAAGGAGAAACAGGAGAAAGACAGTACGCAACGAGAAATGAAACCACACAAGAGCAAAATAATTTCCAGCTGAAAAAGAAAAAAGGAGAAAAAAAAAAACCGAAAGGTGGAAGGTGAAAGTCAGTATATCAAAGAGTGATCCTGGCCGTGATCATAGCCAAAAACAGAACAAGAAAGACAATGAGAGGCTTTCCAACAAGCACCTTGCGACGTTGGATTCGTGCCCAACGGCCAGATCACCTAAGGCATCCATCGTTCTCTCCGCTCCATTCTCACCCACATCATCCATCCGGTCTGCCAGATCCATCTTTTCCTTCGTGCTATGTATGAGCGGTTCATCATCTTCAAGGATACCTTCTTCCGGAACATCTCCCTCGATCATATCTTCTTCAATGTTGACTTCCTCAATGTTGACTTCTTCGATGTTGTCTTCTTCGGTCCTGTCTTCTCCAGTACTGTTTTCCTCGGCGCTTCCTTCTTCAGCGCTCTCTTCTTCAAAGCTTTCTTCTTCAATGATACCCTCCTCCAAGAGCTCTTTTCACCGTCTCCTTCCCTGGCCAGCTTCAAAGCCCTCTCAAAATCTCCGTGTTCATTGGAAATGAAGCCCTTTACAATGAAGAGGGTCAACACCGCAGAGCTACTTTCGGAAATTTCACACTGAACCAGTTCCTCGAGATCCGAGGATTGAGGCTCGGGACCTTGCTTCTCCCACAAAACCTTGATAAGAGCAACGCAGTCTTGGACAACAGCCGTGCGCAGTACATCATGGAAGACTGGGCTATTTGGCAAGAAGGCTTGCTTGTCAAACAGGAGCTTGATGGTGTTAAGCCAATCTTGTTGGCTTGGGCCCGGATCCCTCGGAGTGAAGACGTGCTTCTTCCAGTTCGTGATGTCCAAGGTGGCCGTGTCGGACAGTTGCGTTTGGCCAAGCTTAGACCGCTTGTTTAAGAGGGCTAGGACGATGTGATAGGCATGTGAGTGATTGTACGTTCCTGAAGCAATCATGCCATCCGTAATCTGTTCTCCCATGTGAGAGGAAACATCATCCGTGAATCCTTGAAGGGAAGATTGGTCAAATCCAATTCGCTCAACTTGATTTTCGGTGGAGGTGGAAACTTCTCAAGGTTGTTAATGTTAATGGTTTGCTTGAGAATTTCCTCCCTCTCCATTCGATAAAAGTTGTCCCGCTCTCCTAAGGCTGAAATGGCGTCATCAGTAGCTATGTCCAGACCGTTTCCAAGAAGAAAAGCGGTGAAGAACCTCGACTCAGTCCCATTAACATCCATGTCTCGCTTAGCAAATTCTACAAAGAGTTTGTTCGGGTCGTCCACGACAATTCGACGAATATCAACGTGGACATGTGGTATCAGTTGTTCCAGGTCTTGTGTTGGATGCTCTTTGAATGCCAGAACAAGGCTGATTTGATTGGATGCACGGAGCTTCCGTAGCTCCCAAGAGTAACTCTCGATATCTTTTGCGGTATCTATCCTCGAATAGCGAGAAGCCGGGGATTGGGCTGCTCGGAGGACTCTTTTTGTCATCCTGCCACAGGCGCCGAATGTAGCCAACAGATTCGATACTTGGTTGGGTGGCCATTCAGCCTCGATGAGGTTGACCAGAAAGGTATCCGAGGCCTCGAGTTGGGAGTCTTGAGTAACCAGACAGTCGAGAAGCCACGGGTCATGGCATCGGTTTGTCGCTGCTGCCTCAAAAACAGTTTGTGAGACAGGAAATCCTTCCCAAGTTTCAATCAAGAACTTTGTGACTTCAAAGCCTTGGGCTTCGCTGCTCACTGCTGCTCTCCAAATTTCCTCAGTCACTTGATACGGATTCTTTTTGTCCATCAGCGCCGTTGCAAGTGCAAGAGCATGCCTCCGATCAGACAGCACAACGTTCCAAACTGACTGGTGGGAACGATGTCTACCACTCCACTTAAACAGGAGAATGGTGAGATCGTAGGACTCCTCCTCATGCGACAATGTCTTTACAAGAATTTTCTCGTCAATGTCCTTATCGCACCTCGGAAGCAGTACTTGCGTGATCCCCAGCGCATGTTCTTTTCTTGAGAAAGCCGCTTCAAGAAACTCTTTGGTGATCTGGACGCTTTGGTTCTTCAGTAGAAGAAGCTCTGTCACTGCCAAAAAATTATCTGCTGCACTGGAAACCGCAGTGAGAAGTATTTCGGGAGTAACCTGTGGGGGGGACTTGCTATCAAGTAACCTAGTTACCGTGGGCTTAGCCCCGCGAGAAGGAGTCACTGCGGCTTTGAAAATCTCCTGGTTGACGTCCGGATCCACTTGCGGGTTTCTTTGTAGAAGCAGATTCGTTACTGCATGAGATTCTTCTGCTGCATTGGATACCGCAGAAAGGAGTACTTTCTGAGTGACTCCTAAACGCAGTTTACTCTCAAGTAACTTCAAAGTCGCCACTTTGGCGTCTCTCCAACGTTCGACAGCAGCCTCAAGAACTTCTTCGTTGAGTTCCAAACCGGTAGTCTTGTCCAAGAGCATTGACAAAATTTTGCCAACATCTTTCGAATTCGTGGACACCACAGCACTTAGAGACTTGTCAGTGATCTCAAATGTCGACTTGCGGTGCCCAAGAATTTCCTCAAGTAACTCCAGATTATCGAAATAATTTTCGATGGCGGCAACCAGGACATTCTCAGTGAAATCCGTCTCCAAGGAGTCTGCGATGGTGATAAAAACATCCTTTGTGTCGTTTTCGACATACTCGAGGATTTCGCATAGCGTGTCAATATCTGCAACGAGTCCTTTACCCGAAAGCCATCGAAGCATTTCAAGGGGGCCCTGGAGAGATGCTTCGACTATGCATTTCTGCTTGGTCGGATCCGTCAATTCTATGTTCCGTCGCTCGAAACACTTTTCGGCGAGAAGAAGATTCCAAAGGAAGCCGCCACTTCGAGAGGATCCTCTGGGTCAAGGCGCAGTATCCGACGTACAGCAACTCGAAGTGGATACTCAACCAGATTCATTGACTTTTCCGAGTCCTGGAGCATACAAATCCACTTTTGGAAGAGGAATTTGCGCCGAGCCGACTTAATTAATCGGGCTGCGTCTTCTTGAAGCGAACCGTCCGGATTTGTTCTGGCCTGTTGGAGGTGGGTGGGAAAGAGAGCTGCAGTATAGAGCTGCCACTTAGAAGCAGTGGGTAATCGATGAAATCGAGGGATCATGCCCATATAATACGATGATTGTGAGCTCGTCTCTTCACTGGTATAGGTGATTAAGGCGGAGGTCGATAGGAATTTGCTCAGACAGGCTTTTGCAGCTGTGGTGTGGACGTTCTTGGAAGAGTAACCATGGCGTTTCTGGAGATACTCTTGCACCGAGAGATGCAAAAGTCGGAAAGTACTGATAGACTTATCCAAAAAGACAAGGTTGCAACAGACGTTCAGTATAGTTTCCGTTACCAAGGTGGAATCTTCGTGCCCATCCGATACTGCCAAGAGGAATGTCTCGCATGCCAACTGTACCTGAACACACAGGAGCCATTGAAGAGTCCCTTTTGCCAGGAGTTTGCTGTGCTCAGCCGAAGTTTCAATCTGCCGGTATACCGCATCGTAAGACTCTTCCAAGCCTTCGGGTAGGTTCTTGAGTTGATCGTGAATATCCGGGACAGTGACCAGTCTGGTAATAGTCTGAAGTTGTAGGCTGACCCATCGAAACCTATTTGAGTCTATGAGTAACCGAATTTGCATAGCATACAGATGGATTCTTACATTCCTCCCGCTTTCTCTCCCAAATGAGCCTTGATGTGAGTCTTCAGCTCGGCTGACTGCAAGTTGTTGAGCCCTGCGGGGAGGAGGACTAGGTCATTGACATCGTTCTTGATGAACTGCACTATGTCCTCTCGATTGTCTGAGGCTTCAATGTAGATATTGTTTTTGTCGCCGAGATATCGTACGATATCCACATCATCGCGGCTCGCCAAGAACACCTTTACAGAACAAGTCGCTTGGCTTTGATTTTTTCGATGGAACCTAATAGTTCAGCGCGTGGCTTCGAGTCACACTCGTCGAGAGCGTCTATGACAATATTCACTGGAGATTGCTGATGTTTGAGAATCTCCAGTATAAAGTCTGTGCTTCTATCAACCGGCATGCACTTAACCCTGTCGTAATCGCCGTCTTCTTTCGCCCATTCCTCGAAAGCTTTTGTGACGGCCTTGGTGGAACTTTCCTTTGAAGATACATAAAACTGTTTCAGAATGCAGCGCATGATCTCCTCTGGCTGGGATCGAGGTTTCTGGGAGGTTTCCGCCGAGCAGTAAAAATACGCGCAGGGCTCCTGTCTCAGAATTGAATCGATGACGATAGAACTAATATGTATAAGCCACAGTAATGCAGTGGTCGCGAGTACGGTGTGCAACTTACACAAGGTAGCTTTTTCCAGATCCATGGTTTCCGTGTAACCACAACACTGATGATTTAGGCGAATTGTTCCATTCTTCAAACTCCCGTCTTTGAAGAAGCCATGAACCTGAATTTTCTAGGCGGCTTGCACGAGTAGTTTCGTGATTCTTTCGGAATTGGATGCTGGAAAGCGATCGAAGGATATTTTGACGTTCTTCACGGTTATTTTGATCGTCCTGGACAAGCTCATGTCTCTCGTGAGCTAGTGATATCAGTGTTATACCCACAAAAACGATGTTTTCGCTGAGCCAAACCTGCTTCGAGATGATCCAGTAAACCCATAATCTCCGCATGTTGCCCTACTCGAGTGTTAACGCGTTGCTGAAGATCAAAAGCCAATATCCCCGTAGGGCCTTATGTTTTTGCGCATCGAAGGCATCACACAGTGCTGTCAATGTCAGTGTCTGCCAGGATAGCGAAACACGGGAAAACTTACAGTCGTAGGTCTGAGTCCCAAGAAGCTTTTGGATCTCGCTGTCGTGGGATTGGATGGCGGTGAAGTTGTCATCCGATGATGATTTTGAGACGCCCTGTACGAATCGTTCTGTGGCAAATTTAGTCCTTTTGTGAAAGAATTGACTGCCATTCGAAGAAGAATAGCGAATGAATATCGACCGTAGTGACGGGCTTCATTGCCGAGCCAACGAAGAAGCTCAGCATAGAGCCTTATTAGAGCCTTCTTGAGCTCTTTAGTGTCAAGTGAAGTAAGTGGCTAGAGCGTGTTCCGAAACGTTCGAGGTGCCCAGATAAATCTCTTCCACTTTTTTGTAGAAGGTAATTACCCGAGACATCTGTTCGACTCTTTCAAGCAGAGTAGCAGAGTACTTATGTTTGGCAGTCGCAAACTTGATATGTAAATTAGCAATGTTTTCATCAATAGTCGGGTGGCGAAAGCGTACCTGGAGAATCAGCCTGACGCCTGCCCACGGAAGGGCTGCATGAACGGGATCGTACAATGCGATAACATCCCCGACGGGTGTAGATAGCTGCACCCAGAGCGCGATTTCACCGAATAAGTCGCGAATCTTGCCATAATCCTTCTTCGTAGCGCGGGATTCGTAGTCGTTCTTCTTGCTTTCGACCAGACGGAGGATCTCTCTGAGTTGCTCTCCCCTATCTGAAGAGGAAAATGTAGCGAGACTCTCCTTCTCGCTCTGATCCAGAGTATCTTTTGCCTGATTCCAGAAATTCTCTGTTGCGATTGATACCCCAGGGGGCGGTGGCATGGTGTGCAGTCATCGAAGGAAGGCGAGGAAGGTGTCGAAGTTGGGAGGGCGTAGCTTATGATTTATGAGCGTAGCCATGCTCAGCCCCGTTGCTGCATGGCAACGTGTCTCAAGGCTATCGGCACACATGGCTGCAGCTCTACTTTCGATAACAGCCCTCTTCTTGTTCGGGTTGGCGCTTCCCTCGTGTGACACAACCAGCCCCACACGGACGATTAGCCGCCGATGCAGCATGATTACAAAGAATGCTCGAAGGCAGCTGATGGAAACCTGGCCAAACAGTTTTGAAACCGATCACTGTCAAAATTGCAATACATTAGCACAATTAAGCATGCTTCATGGCAAACACTGGCAATAAGCCGATCGCTCAAGTCTGCACCTTTCAATAAGTGTGCAGAAGCAATTTGGTATCTACAGTGACTATGCGCAAAGTGATTACACCAACAATTTCTGTCGCTTTGGGTAGCCGACAGGCTTGTTACACAGAAGGATGAATCTCTGCTGGCGCTCGGAAGTCGGTTATGAGAACCCCTGTAGGTGCGTCATTACCCATGACTACACTGCCTTCTACAAGAACCAATCATACAGCCATACTATCCGACAGCTTATTGTGCGCCGGCTTATGTGCGTTTCTCACATGCGTGTCTCACCACGAGTGGATCCACTCGCTCGAGATTCCATGGTGTATGATATGCAGCTTCATAAAGCCACATTCTATGCGACAGTCGTCCGCAACTGTCACAGCGAAAACCATTCCGAGCTGCATGAGAACCGCAGCGCTTCGTATGCCAGATGCGAGCTGCAGCCGGTACACCGTTTTTGTTCGATGCGTGGTTGGAAAGATAGACAGATGACCGAGTAAAGAGACTTTCCGCAAGTTTGATCGTTCCGATCAGAGCCAGTTTAACAGAAACAGAAGTATACACAGTGGTCGCAGGCTTCTCTTCGCCTGGCTGGGTGTCGTTGGGAGTGGGATCGGGCTTCAGAGACAAAAGTGAACGCTTCGACGGACAACATGACTCCTTGTCATCGGTTTCATAGACTCATGGCAAGGACTACATTCCAGTGCGACTTCGAGAGCCATGTCTATAAAAGTTGTCTATATACATGATGAGGTTGGCCATCCAATGGCCAGTGACGTTCCACCACCCTCTCGCCATCGCCCATCTCCCCCCCTTCATCCCTGGACCCTAACGGTCGCGTTAGTAGCGAGATTTTCCCAGAAGAACCGAGCAAAATTGTCGAGCGGAATAAGCTCAACGCGGTCGTACAGGTCGACATGGCCAGCGCCGGGCACCCACACCAGCTCCTTCGGCTCGGCGGCACGCGCATACGCATCCTCGCTGAACTCGCGCGAGTGCGCGCGGTCGCCCGAAACGAACAGCATCTGCCGCGGCGCGGTGGCGTCGATGTCGTCAAACGGATAAAAGTTCATGAACTTGACGTTGCTCGAGAGGGTCGGGTGGGTCGTGAGGCCCGGCGACGAGCCGGCCGCGGGCGTGACCTCGCCGCGCGGGGTGCGGTAGAAGTCGAAGAACTCGCGGTCGACGGCGGTCCAGTTCTCGTCGAGCGCGTTCGGCGTGCCGCCCGTGTACCTACCGCAGCGCGCCGCCGGCCGCCTCGGCCCAGCGCTGCTGCGCGGCGGCGGCCAGGACCTGCTTGCGCTGCTCGACGCTCTGTGAGTACCGCACCCCGTCGCGGGCAACGCCGCCCATGTCACGCTCTTTTGCGGCTTGGTTCGGGAGACTACTCCCCATCTGGATGACTTTTTGTCCAAAAATCCTCGTTTATCCCCTGTCAGCGCATGATCCAGCGCCAGCAGCATACTAGTCGTGCTGCGCCTCAACGGATATGACATCAGTTCGGCGCGATTTATCGTGGTCTTCAAGGCATGGTAGCAAAAACCCATTACGGTAGATACCAGCCCACTCAATATGAAACATGGCCCCATGACATCTCACCGAGCGTGGCTGTTGATCACAAGTAGCCGGACCATTTCCTGTTGGAATATGAGCATTTGCAGCAGTAGATAGCTTAGTCAGCGAGGAGCACGGGTATATAAGCGCCCCCCGGGGTAGCCCCCTATCGCTCCTCATGCCACTCCTCCAACAGGAGTAACAGTACAACTGTTTCGTCAAATATCTTCACATTTCCTCTTCGGCGACTCCAATGGAGATATCGGCAGTAAGCGGTTGACCAAAGCACATCTCAAGAGCTGCTGGCAGCCGCACTGGCGAGCCGCATTGGTAGTAAATCACGGCAATGACAATTCAGGTTGACACATGTGATCAAGAAAGATACCGGTGCAGAGGACGATGCAAGACCTCAAAACTGTTCACTGAAATGCGGGGAAGAAGGCAATAGAACAATGCAGATGAAGACGGCAAGTCGAGAGGGTTCCCTTCCCAACGCAGTTCTTCGTAATGGTCCTCCAGCCCTCCTGTTCATACGGCTGTCTTTCGTATTTATCCTCGCACTTTTGCCGATCGCATGTCAGCTCCTTGTTCCTTGTTCCATTCAGCACTTCAGATTACGTAGCTCGAGCGCTGTAGTTGTAATGTAGGACCATATCCATCACCTTTGTCGGAATAAGCGTATTGTTGAAGAGCCACATATGACGGTGACGGAAGTGATTTTCGCTGCTTTGATCGACAGGTTCCAAAGCTTTGAAATTCCAATGCATGGAGGATTGACACGCCTTTACAGTCAGATCTCGTAATGGGAATGGCACGTGCTCTCGACCACTCGTACCAACCTATTTTCATATCCTTTGCGCCGCCTACTTCCATCGATACAAGCGATTGAATTGGGACATTGACGTTGCTAATGAATGAACGAAGAAGTTTACAGAGCTACGGAAGCAGTATCCCGATAACTTCAGCTTATACGAGAGTATAATACTAAGCCGAATCTATGAGCGTGTCTGCAACTCAGAGGTGTCCAACGAGTGCGTTCGCATACACTTGCGCGAGGCTTTGGGTCTTCTCTGTGACGACGACCCCGACAACGATTGGCAAGGCTACTTCTGGCTTGCTGAAGCCCTGTCTTTTGTCGATGAAAAGAATGCTCTCGCAGCCTGGTCGTTGATAACCCCTTACGAAACCGAGAGAGCTGCGATGATTCCTGTGGATGGGCAAGAAGCCTCCGATGGACCGAAGAGTTCGTTTGGATCGTCCGAACCTCTCTTCAACACCTGTGATGGCTCATGTGGCCATCCTTAGACCTTTGCCGATGACATCTACTATTGTTGAGAGTGCGCCAACGTCCAGCTTGAAAAGAACTGTTTGACACAGTTCCAGAATGGGAAATTGAAATGGAGGGTTTGTTGTCACGACCATGAGTTTATTCACGTTCCACCATGGGACGCCAGAGCACGTGGAAAGGACCATGTCATTATTGGGGGTGAGAAAAAGGAGATCAAGGCTTGGCTGGTGTCCATCAAAATATAGTTTCAAATTGAGTGAGGGTATCGTCTGGCGTTCTTTGCGTAGGACTTTCGGATTTTTAGCTTCAGCCGGTGCATGTTTTGGAAACGCCGACCGCTGCAAGCAACCACGGTCAAATGCAACGTTCGTTCGGAGAAATCTTTTCGGGGAAAAAGCAGGACTATATTTCTGGAGCACGTTGCTCTAAGTTGATCTTTCAAAGTATGCCTTGTCTATTTATAGGTCATTAAGTGCGTATTCGCCGGGAACTCTTGCCGCTCCGAGTGACATAGGAAAGTGAAAAAAGGAAAAATCTATAAAAGAAAGGGTATAATCCACCTAAGCACCATCACAGAAACGAGCGACCACTATTCTCGCCAGTACGTGCGTGCGCAGGGCTGAACTGCCACGCCGCCGACACACATCGCCGGGCAAACGTTGCGCGCGCCCCCGCCTCAGTTCACCACTCACGCTACACCTCACCACGCTCGCCCAGGGGGTAATAGTCCCTCGCACTGTCTCCCAGCGGGTAGTAATACCCCTCCTCCCTCCCATTTCCAGCACCACCACGGCGACGGCGACAGCACCTCAGCGGTCACCACCCCCATCACCGCAACCGCCGCCAACGCACCCTCCACCGCCAACGCCGCCGCATGATCCGCCGCCCAAAAAAACGACCCTCGCATCGCCCTGATGCCACGGACCCCCGCGATAACCCCTAAAGACGTTCCTACCATCGCGGTGGTAGTCGCTCGGCATCAACGTAAACAGCAGTTCCTCAGCACTGGTGTCGTCCGTCACCTCCCTCAAGTATTCCTCGCGCATCTCAGACAGGAAGAGCTGACCCGTGCTGCACATGACGGTGAGGTACGGACTCCCCCAGCTGTGGTTGTAGGCGGGCAGCGCGCGGATGACGCGCTCGAAGAAGGCGTGGTGCGGGATGCTGCCCATGACGTCGTTGCTGACGCCGATGGGGGCGGTGAGCGGCAGCCACGCCGGGTAGGGGAGGAGGGCGTCGAGGCGGCGGTTGCAGCCCTTTTTTTGCGTGTGTGTTCAGTCTTTGTGCGTTGCGTGGGCGGGTAGAGGTAGTGGTGAAGAGGGGGGATGGGGAGGGGAAGAGGAAAACGTACGTCGTCTAGGTCGATATAGATACCGCCGTAGTACACGAGCGCGAAGTAGCGGATCGCGTCGGCGCGCTAGATCGCGTGCGGGTAGCTGTCCCACGTCGGCTTGAACCAGGGGTATTCGGCGGCGATAAAGTCGTTAGCGCTTTCGTCGGTCCAGAACTGAGGTTTCGTCAGTGTCTTGGGTTCGGAGGTGGGTATGTGTGTCTGTGTCTGCCATCGGTGCCTGTGCCTACCTTGTATTCGTAGTCGGGATGCAGGTCCAGGCAGGAATGCTGGGCCTTTTTCCAGTGGTCGGGAATGGTGCAGTTTGCGTAGGTCTGGTGGATGATCTTGGGGATCTTGGCGTCGCTGATGTGGATGATGTCGAAGTCGGTTGTTGGATGGAAAATGAGTGCGAGCGGCTTCCTGAGTAGATGCACAATCTCCCATGAAAGGAGTGCGGAGAACAGGACGCAGCCGAGCACCCGTAGACGTAGCCGTTTTCCCTCGAAGCAGCGAGAAGACCTCTTGATTGTGGAAGATTGTTGAGTCATGATTATCGTCGTGATGGTATCTCAGGGGCTGGTTCCTTTCTCGGTGGATGAGGGCTGGTGAGTCAAGGAGTTGAAGGATAGACAAGCCGTGAACAGACACTGGTGGCCTATGCGAGTCTGCCTTGTCCTGTGTGTTCTCCAAAAGGCCTAGACATAACCGCGCAAGGAAAACGTCTCCACCATCTCCACATATTTGCTGCGACAACCTGAGCGACTTGGACTTGACCGCAAGATGCCCCATTTGAAATGAATACTACTCCCGCTTGCCAGCCACGAGTGTCCCGTTGAGGATAGGTATCGCATCGCAAAGTTTAAAGCTATAGAAGCGCTTTGCAAAAATCTAACACCGGCTGTAATGCTCGAAGGCTCCCTTTGTAGGGGACTCAGAGGATGGAATTGCCCCATAGAGAGCGGATTTACGTATTTGAGCCGTTGCAGCCTCATGGCTTAGGCGGCTTGGAACAACTTTTCGTAAATTTGGTACAGTGTCCCTTTCCTATCATTCGACAACCCATAAAACTACCTCTTCTGCGACTTGTGCAACAAGCTAACGTTTCAGAAGTTCGTGTCGTTTGCAACTCGGTATACAACGTGCTCGACAACTGGGCTGTGCAGTAAGATTAGGCGAGGCTTAGATCCTGGAGCATGGGGCGGATCAGGGGTAAGGGCAGCACCGTAAACTTGTGGAGAGCTTCTCCAAGCCATTTCCACCTTGTGCCGCATGCTTGCCTACTTCCAAAAGCGTAGCACACAGTGTCGCGACCGCCAAAACGGCGTCTTCGAGGGAGAAAGGGGGCCAAAAGCCATTGTTCGGCTCCCTCAGATGGGGCAGTGGCGTCCTGCAGTGCTGATCTCCCAACCCTAGGAAGGCTACTATTTCCCTTGGCGTATGGAGGTATTATTCAGGAGTAATGTTGTAGGATTGCGTGGGAGCCGCAGGACATGATGTCTGCCTTGCAGCCCCGCTTTTCCACCGCTGCAACACGAAGGCTGGCAACGTGCTGGACACTGCTTCGCTGGCTTCACCAAACACCTGGTCGCTCGACAGGGGGCCCGGCGTCTTGAAGGATGCCCGATCCGGGGAAGCACTCGCCCCCACTGCCATGAATTCTCTCGTACGCGCAAGATGACGGATTGATCCGCCGCCAGGCATCCAGCCGACTGTCTCGTATAAGCCCATTAGTGAAGCTCGAGTTCGCCGCCTGTGACCAAAAAAAAGGCACTCGACGCCAAGGTTCAAGGCGGAGGCTTCAATCAAGCTTAAGCTTAAAGCGGGGATCCCGTGCGGTTTACCCTGAGCACGCGGCTTCGCCATGTTCTCTCTTCCCGTTGCCCTTGGTGCAACAATACTCTCTGCAAGCCACGCGGCCCAGGCCCTGCAGCTCGACGTCACGCAGGCGCAATCCATCCGAGATGTCTCCTCCAACATTGCCTACGGAATGATGAGCTGGTACACGGGGAACAACACGGGCGATGTTCCAGGTATTCACTGCTTCTCCGCAGCCTGAAGTCGAGCTGAACTGACCTTCCACTCAGGAAACCTGCCGGATCCGTACTACTGGTGGCACGCCGGAGCAATGTTCATGTCCATGGTAGCCCCACACCCGCCAGCCCACGCAAGCAGCAACTAACAAACACAAGGTCGACTACTGGTACTACACCGGCGACAACAGCTACGTCGACGTAACCAAGCAAGCCATCATCCACCAAGCGGGCGACACCTGGGACTTCATGCCCGAGAACCAGACCAAATCCGAAGGCAACGACGACCAGCTCTTCTGGGCGCTCGCCGCCATGTCGGCTGCCGAAGCGCGCTTCCCCAACCCGGACAGCAACCAGGCATCCTGGATCGCCCAGGTGCAAAACGTCTTCGAGCTGCAGACGTCGCGGTGGGACGAGACGTCGTGCGGCGGGGGGCTGCGGTGGCAGATCATCAACTGGAACAAGGGCTACAACTACAAAAACACCATCTCCAACGGCGGCCTGTTCCAGATGGCGGCGCGGCTCGCGCGCTACACGGGCGACGCCAACTACACGGCCTGGGCGGCCAAGGTGTGGGACTGGTCCGCCACCGTGCTCTTCCAGAACGAGACGGACACGCAGATCATCCTCAACGACGGCGCGACGACGGAATCGCAGTGCACGCGATCGGACCCCACGCAGTGGACGTACATCTACGGCGTCTATATCGCCGGCACCGCGTACCTGTACAACCACACCCGCGACGTCCTCTGGCTCGACCGCACCAACAAGCTCCTCCAGACCATCGAAACCACCTTCTTCGTCGCGTCCGCCAACGACGCGACGGGCGGGAAGGTCATGTACGAGCTGTGCGAGCCGAGCGGCGAGTGCGACATCGACCAGCAGTCCTTCAAAGCGTACCTGTCGCGCTGGCTCGCCCTGACGGCGCAGCTCGTGCCGTCCACCGCGGCGCGCATCTTCGCGCTGCTGCGACCCTCCGCGCTGGGCGCCGCGCAGCAGTGCTCGGGCAGCGGCGGCAAGGCGCCGGACGCGTGCGGGCGGCGGTGGGACCAGGTCGCGTGGGACGGCACGAGCGGCATGTGCGAGCAGATGGCCGCGCTGCAGGCGGTCGGCGCGATGATGTTGGCGCCGGATGCGGGGCAGAGCTTGCTTGCCCCGGCGTCGACGCTGGCGGGAGGCGGCGGTACGAGTAAGCCCAAGGAGGATGGCGGCGGTGGGACGGTTGGGGGCGGGAAGAGTCTGCCGTTGGCTTATACGGAGGATATTACGGCGGGGGATAAGGCGGGGGCGGCGATTTTGACAATCTTGCTGTGTTCGGTGACGGTGGGGGTGGGGTATGCGATGTTGTAGCGGGGGCTGGAAAGAGAGGGGAAGGAGAGGGGGGAGGTTGGCGATGGTGGACGGGGGTTTTTTTTTTTTTTTTCGTTGGTGTGAGGTTGGAGTGGCAACTCCGAATTCTCTTGCGAAGCATAGGGCGAGTGGCGTTTTGGCTCGGATTTCCTTTTTTTTTTTTTTTTTTTTCCCTCTTGATGGCCTCGCAGTTGTCTGGCAGGTCCGGGACGCCATTGGTCGAGTTTCGAGACCCATGTGGGCGTACATGGCAGGCGTATTGAAAAAAATTTCATAGAAAACAAGCTAAGACTTCAAGATGTTTGAGCACGAAGTCATCTCACATTGTAGCACTGATATTTTTTTTTTGGGGGGGGGGGGGGGATGAGTTCGGGTGCAGTGTGGAAGCTTGAAGGAAAGGGCTGTCGATGGTCAATTTGAATTGCAACACCGCCTTGGGGGCCAGCATCGCTGATAAATGGCGGGAACGGATGTATTCCGCTGTTGGTACAAAGAAAGTCAAAAGCCCAGTTTATGCTCAAGACGGGCATAAGCAAGACCTATTACACATGCGGCCAACTCCGACGTGCTTGTACCAAAACGGAAGGCACCGTGCGTTATGTGGGGCTCGCATCATTTCTACCAGACTAAGCCAAGTCACTACGCCCTTTAAAGACGTCTAAATAGAAAGTCAGATTCCTAGACGCCACCCCTGCCAGCGGGACGTTCGCCCGATCTTTCCCTGCCGCCATGATTGGCCTGCCGCACGGCTGCAGACAAGGCTGTAGATGTTTCCGATTCAGCACAAGACGCGTGAACCGTCCCCGGGTGACACGGACAGCCGGCTGAAGAATTACTCCGTTGTGGAATAGTCGTCGGGGAAGCGGGTAAGCGGCACACATCCATGATGGGGCTCGGGTCGAGCCGTGAAGCACTTCGATCATTCTCTTTCCGCACGCTTTGTTGATTCTTATGTCTATACGCTGCGTTCGTTCATACGTATGTCTGTCTACAGGCTTCGTTCGACTCGTATCTGTACACGCTTCGTTCATTCATACGTATCTCTAAACGCTTCGCTGGTGGTATCTTTACATAGCCAAATAAAAGTTAAAAAAATAACAAAAAATCCAACTCCGTAGACAAAATGCAAGATAAAAAAAAAAAAAAACCACCACAGTCATGACATCAGTATCGAGTTCTTCGGCACTATCCTCCCACTCTCCAACGTCACAAGCTCCACCTCGGACGCCGGCGACCTCAACGGCTGGGTAGGCTGGAACGCAAGCCCAACACTCCCCGACCTCCCTCCAAACCCGCTCCCATGCCTTCCCGCAGCCACCGTACTCGCGCTCTTCGTCCGCTCCGACACGCAATCGCCCACATAATTCATACTCTCAACAGCGAGACTATCCCTCGTGAGGCCGGCCCCTCCCTTGGCCACATTCCCCGGCATATGGGGATGATGGCTCTCGTCCTCGAGCCTGGAAAATACGCCCTCCTCGGCCGACCCGCCCCTGCTGCGGCGATCGTTGAACGTAGACGTCTCGAAGCGATTCCTTCTCGGCGTCGCCAGCGACGAGCTGCCCCGGCCGCCAAACGACAGGTCCTTGTCCTTGATGACGCCGATGAGGTTGTTGAGGACGGAAAACTCCAGCTTGAGCTTGATGCTGTAGACGGCGCCCTTGTACGTTGTCTGGATCTCGTACTGGTTCGAGTACTGCACGCCTAGTAGCGTGACGTCGAAGGCTAGCACGACGGCGTTGACGATGACGAGGTGCACGAGGATGCGGCGCAGCGCGCAGCCGTTCGCCGTGTTGGGCGCCTGCGGCTGCAGCAGGCGGGCCGTCTCGTAGATGTACAAGACGGAGATGAGGATCTCCTGCGCGGCGAAGACGGCGATCTGGATCTTGTCCCACACGGTGAAGGCGGGCAGGAAGGCGGCCGGCGAGGGCGAGTTGGACCCGAACGCCATGACGATCAGCGGCACGCTCATCACCACGCAGTCGGCCACGACGATCCACAGCACCGCCCGCAGCTTGCGCTCGTTGTGCATGACCAGGTGCAGCCGCGAGTACAGCACCATGCTCTGCCCCGTCACCATGGCCGGGAAGCCGACGGCGACGAGCATCACCGGCAGCCACCAGAGGTCGGCCGGCATGACGCCGAAGAACTTGAGCACGAAGCCGAGGGCGTGCGGCGCGATGCCCGAAGTGGCGATGATGAAGGACCAGAAGTACAGCCCGCTGCGTTGCTTGAAGGTCGTGAAGATGATGGCGTACAGCTCGACGACGTTGTAGAAGGAGATGGCGAGAAAGCCGGCCATGGTCATTAGGATCGGCATGCTCACGTCGGCGGCGCCGGTGATGCCGTCGTTCGCCATGGTTGGATTTGTGTTTTGGTTTGTTTTTTCTCTTTTACCGGTGGAGCAAGGCCGTTGATGTTCGTTGGTCGTGTTGCGCGTCAAGTCGTGGGTCGTGGGTCGTGTATCGTGCGGCTGACTGGTTGGCCGCAGGCTTGTTGTTGGTGGGAAGATCAAAGTGACGAGCGGACGAGTGATGGGCGAGGGAGGCAAGTGCGTAAGAATGGCGTTACCTCCCACTGGCGGTCGTTGGAAAAGAACTGGCGCAATACATAAGGGCTAGTCGAGTCAGGGCGACAGTGAACCGAGGGCAGAGTGAGATAGAGAGAACGCAGGGTCAATGCGGGAATGACGAGTGGCAGGGATGCCGGAGTTCAGGAGGAGAGAGGGAGAAGTGGCCGGCCACACACAATGCGAGTCCCAAAATGGACTGCTAGGTGGATGGGCTGGAGTGGACGTCGACGACAGCCACGCAGATCCCGGCCTGTCGTTATATGTTTCCTGTCTGCAAATGTCGTCGTTGCATGAGGCTAGCATGCATCATCTCTCAGCCTTTGGTGGCGGCGCAACGTCCGGCTGGCTACGTCGCATCCTTCCGCCGCTGGTTCCTCACTTGGGGCTTTCCCCGTTCCCCGCAGGCCGGGGGTACGATTAAGCGAGCAGAGGGCCCTGGGTCCCGAGTCAGGCACCTCACCGCACCGATCATTCGTCGTATGATTGTTGTTGGAAGATTGGTTGGAGGTAGGCGGGACGGCGTCCAGCAGGCATCCATGGTTGCAGTGGCGACCGAAAACGCTCTGGTTCCCCGTCCTTCAGATGGACGACTGCTTGTGGGCCGCGTGGGCTGCGTCTCTCAATTTCCTGTGGTTTCAGCGGAGGCTGGACCGCCGCGTATCGGATCTCGGATCCTTACGGCAGCGGCCTGCGCGGCTGAAGATGGGACGACGCTCGAGACAATGCTCCACCGCGCCTGTGCCTGCACCTGGCCCTGCGAAGAAAATCATCAGCACTCGAAGATCAGCGGTGATCTGGACATGGCCAGGCCGGGGATCGGGAAGGGGGAGCTCGGGCCGCGCAGATAAATAGATTAGCGCGTCGCGTGGGGGGGGGGGGCCCCCCCCCCCCGCCCACCACCCGCCCACCACA
>JAJMYO010000213.1:0-59346 GCA_023087385.1 Diplodia sapinea | reverse complement strand
CCCCCCCCCCCCCCCCCCCCCCCCCCCCCCCCCCCCCCCCCCCCCCCCCCCCCCCCCCCCCCCCCCCCCCCAGCAATTCACGCACCCGATTTAATCCTTACTAGCGGCAGAATTACGTTGTAGTCTCTCTCTCTCTGTGTCTGTCTGTGTGTGTGTGTGTCTACATGCGTATTGATCGCCATGGCTAACTGGTTTTCTTCTGGTGACACAACTACACAAAATAGCCAAAAAAAAAAAATAAAAATAAAAATGGTCATCATTCCCCGCGAAGAGGAAGCACCGAAGGGGCACTTGCTTTGATGTGCATTGCCCGTCGTCGTCCGTCCGCCTTTCGCTCCATTTGGTGGCGTGGTTCGTGCAGCTATACGTTTTTCTCCCACCACGAGGCGTTCCTTCCGTACAATAAAAGAAGGCGGAAAAGAGAGACATACAGTGATGAGAGACTATCAGGTCATGCGATGTCCCAGTGAAGGAGAGTATCATCTTTCGTGAAGACCAAAGGCTCCTTTCAGAAGACATGGGCAGTTCACCCAAGGCCGCACAGCTTTTTCTCGTCCACGTCAGATTTGAAAAAGATTCGTGATGGTCGTCGTCTCATAGAAAATAGAGGCTCTCTAGTAATTAGCTCTAGCCGCTTTGCTTCTCTCTTCCCTCATTTTCCCCATCCCCAACTCTCGCATTCTTACGCTAAGCTGGACTGCCGTAACATCGTTAGGAGCTGGCGCCCCATTCGTCTCTACTAACACGATCCCACTCAAAACGCCCTCACTGCAAAGAAACGCTAATGCTTCAGTCGCTCCGCCCCGTTGTCCATCAATCATCATCTTTCAGTAGTCATGACGGAAGAAGCATGAACAAGCAAGCGAGCGAGCGAGAAAAAAAAAACCCCCCCTCACAAACAATCAAAACACCTCACGCAAAACACCATCCTCTCTTTTTCCTTCTTTTTTTTTTCTTCGCTTCTCCAGCTTTCCCTGCCCAAGCGCCAACGACTCAATGGCTTTTCGCCCGTCCCGTCCGGTTACTCTTTCGTCGTTGGAAAAAAAAAAAAAAAAAAACATGGCGTGAACCACGCCAATGATAATACAAAAACAAACAATACAACGCGCACATCACACGGCGTTACTCTGTCCCCATCCCGTCCCATCGTCATCAAATAACCTCCACGACAACCCTTAACACGCCCTCCATCCACACGGCGCGCCCCACCTCGGACAGCACGGCGCGCCATTCGTCGTCGCCGGCGATGAGGACGAGGCCGCGGCCGGTGAGCGCGCGGATCTCGAGCGTGATGTCGTCGAGACTGTGTTCCTCTTCTTCTTCTCCCTCTTCTTCTGCTCCATCTTCTGCTTCTGCTTCTGCTGCTGTTGCTGGTGCTGTTGCCGTTGCTGGTGCTCCCCCTTCTTCTTCTCGCTGTTGTTCTTTTTCGTTGACGGCGGCATCGACGGATGGTGGATCCTGTCGTCGTCTCTGAGCGGAGGGATCTCCACCACCACCGACGTTTATTGTTGTAGCGTCGCCGCCGCCGCCGCCGCCGCCGCCGCCGCCTCCCTCCTCATTTGCTGTTGAGCTCTTTTCCTTCGGTGGTCCCGTCTGCTGCTCTTGATGCTCTTGCTCCTGCTCCTGCTCCTCACCGCCCGCCTCCGCCATTTCGACGTCTTGTTCGCTTTCCGCACCGGCAGTCGTCGTCGTCATAGTAGCAGCGGTAGCATTCTCCGCCGCCTTCTTCTCCACGGGAGCTTTCGTCGTGCTCGTCCCCGTTCCCATCCTCCTCCTCCTCCTCCTCCTCCTACCCTTCCTGATCCCCAAATCCAACCCCCTCTTCAACAGCCCCCTGACCTCGTCTTCGACCGCCCGCCGCAGGTCCGCCAGCGGCAGCGTGTGGTGCGGCGTGCTGGGCCACGATGGCATGTCGATGCGGGGCAGGAGCTTGGTGTTGTTTTTGGTGATGAGCACCTGGATGACGTTCTGGTCCGGAGCGGGCTGCTGGTGGTGGTGATGGTGCTGCGGGAGGAAGTGTTGTTGTTGTTGTTGAGTCTGCTGTTGCTGCTGCTGGATGCTGTCCGCTGCCGCCGCCGCCGACGACGGCACCGCTGGCTGAGCAGCAGGCAGCGCTGTGCTGTATATCGATTGAGGTGGCTGTGTCTGCAGGAACCGCGGATACTGCGTCGGCGGAGGGCCGTAAGGAGGCGGCTGGGAAGTGGCGTGTGAAGGGTGGTGCGGTTGTAGATTCGGCGGCGGCGCGGGGGCTACGGAGGGTGGGGGAGGTTGAGGCGTGCTTAATGAAGGGTCAATGGCTGGATTAGGTGGCGAATTGCTGGCGTCGAAGGGCACTGTGGATGGCGAGGGCGTGGTGGCAGCTCCGCCACTGGCCGAGGAGGCGGCAGCGGCAGCAACGGCAGCAGCGGCGTCGTGAGAAGAAGTATCGCGTGGGGGAGCAGAAGAAGCGCCAACATCCGACTTTCTCTTGCCCGCCCCCTTCCGCGTCTCCTGCGCGTACTGCCGCTGCCGCTCGTTCGTCACCATGCGCCTCAGTAGCGGCGTCACCAGGCTGACGATCTTGTTGCCGTCGCGGGGCCACACCCACTTGCGGCCGGGCATCGTCTCGCCCTCCAGCACCTCGTTCTCCGTTGGCGCGGGCACGTCGGGTCCGAAGAAGCGCTCGCCGATACCGTCGTTCAGGAAATCGCGGCAGCAGTTGAACAGCCGCAGCTTGACCATGTCCGTGTCCCCCTTGCCCCGACTGCCTACGCAGCTTTGCCGCTCCGGGTGCGCTTCGTCTAGCATGTAGGTCTTGGCCGCCGCCTGGAGCCGCAGGAAGTTCTCCGGCGTCAGCTGTAGCGATGCGAACAGCTTCGACATGGGCGGGCGCGTGTGCTTCTTAGCAGCGCTGCCCGTTGACGGTTGCCGGAAGAGCGCAGCTGCTGAGTGCACACCTACGGCTCTTGCATCCGTGATCCCAAACCCGGCCTGCTGCTGGTGGTGCTGCCGATGAGCCACGGCCGGGCTCTGCTGTTGGTGGTGGTAATGGTGAATGTTCGCCGGAGGCGCATGGTGTTGCATCTCAGCGAATCCCAACGCCGTCGTGGGCGTCTGCCTCGCCCGCTTTCGTGGGCTCTGGCTCCCAGCACGATTTCCTTCCTGCCCCTCTCCCCCTTCCATGCCGTGGTTTTCTTCTCCACCACCCTCGTTCGGCGGCGTGGCCGTCCTCTTGCGTTTCTGTCCTGCCGCCTCGTCCTGCATCGCCGTGCCCCTCAAGTCCGTTACGCGCGCTACCTTGCGCAGTCCCCCGGCTCCCGCTGCCTGCTGTTGGTGTTGTTGCTGCTGCTGCTGCGCTGCGGCGTGCCGTTGCGACTCGGTCGTTGCCTTCGCCGCGGCTTCCAGGAGCTCCGCCATGTTGCCCTCCAGACTGGCGGTAGACGGCGCATACGCGGCAGCGGCGGACTGTCCGCCAGCGGTAGGCTGCACGTCGTAGGATTGGCCATCGCTGGCTGTTTGATTCGAGTTCGACACGCTGTTGCGGCGGTCTCCGGCGGCGGCGTAGAAAGCGCCCGAGCTCATCATGGCAGCGGAATAGGCATGAAGGCGGATCGGATGGCAGAGATATTCACGCGGCGATGTTTGCTCTCTCTCGGAAGATTTGAAATTGTAGCGATCGTCAAGCGTGGGAGCCGCTCGCGGAGAAAGAGTGCAATTGAGCGGCGAAGGGTTGAGAAAATCAAATCATCTAGGGCGGAAAATCGTCAGAACCACGGGTCGCAGTGAGACTGACAACAGAGCTATGGATCGCATTTCTGGTGGCTGCGAGCGCGAGTGTGGTGCTCACCAACAAGCAGGCGCGAGATCTCCGGCTAGTCGTGGAAGGAGCTTCACCGAGCTGGAGGTGTTTGCCTGATCGGGTTGGGTGTTTGCATTCTGTGCGTTTGTGTTGTTTGATTTTGTTTGTTCGTCCCGCATTCCGCGCGGTTTGCTCTACGGCTAGTCTGCTTCGGGTGCGCGCCCCATTCCTCAGCCTATGACGTTTGCTATTTTTGGTTGTCGCGCACGCCCCTGAATATCGCGGTGATAGACTCAAGAACACGCGATTCTTCACGCGAAAGCCTATTCAAGCAACATGCCAAAACTTACAAACGTACGCCCCAACTCATAGATACAGGCCGTGAGGCCTTTTCAAGAAATCACTCGAGAAAACATGCATCAGCAAACATTCATTATGTTGGTTGCCGCATCTCCGTAGAGTATTGGCTATTGCCAAGTCAGCCGCATCCAACAGACGCGCCATTGCTTGCTGTCGAAGCCTACACGAAGAATTGCATATCAAGTCTCTATCTACGTGAGGACGAGGCGTACCTATGCATCAGAAGTGGTCTAACCCTTTGCGCCCGGAATGTTGTGTACGGAACCACCGTTGCAACAAGAAAAGAAAGAAAGAAAATCACCTCGCCCACGCAATGTTGTCCCAAAACTCTAACGGAATATCCTCCTCATGATATCGGATGGCTCCCAATCATTTCCAAAATAACCAGCATACGCTCCTCCTTTGAACGCCCGAGTCCCTAGAATTGTCGATCCCAAGTAGAAGTTGAACAAGTGTCCGTAATTAAAACCAATCCCCTTTCTTCCACTCCCTTCCGCTATCCAGCGCCCTGATCCTAGGGTCATTACCTCTCTCTATCGCGGCATCCCGCCTTTGTTTTAAATCTTGTTTGATGCTCTCAATCTCCTCCTCCAGCCACACGTCCCGCCCGACCTCGGGCACGTCGATATCCGCCAGCTCGTCGAAATTGCCGTCCTCCATCGACTGCTCCACAAGCCTCTCCTTGTCGTGCCAGTCGCGGAGCTCGTACTCGTAGCCGATCTGCCGGAAGCGCAGGCTCGTCCAGTCCTTGTACTTTTCCTCGTCGCCGAAGCACACGCCGAAGCCGTCGCAGTAGCACACGTGCTGGATGGGGCAGTAGACGTTGCGCCCCGTGAAGATGTACTGCCAGATGTACTCCCAGATGCGGCCTGACAGTGCGTCCGACAGCGGCGTGCGCAGCAGCCAGTCGCGGTACGCGACGAAGCGCTGCAGCGGGATCGAACGGATGCGGTCGCGGCTCAGCGCGAACTGCGCACAGCACGGCTGCGCCAGCACCTCCGGGATCGGGTCCAACGGGAAGATTTCGCTCCAGGCCTTGGCGAGGAGCTTCTGTTCGTGCTTTTGGATGTCGTCTTCCACTTCGCCCGGGTGCCTGACCTTCACTTAGGATCATCGACGGAAAACAAAAAAGCCATGGTATGGCTGTCGGAAAACTTACATCCAATCAGGGCAGCCCGGGTCCCAATGACAACGCATGTTCATGTATCCTTCCCGCAGCACGCGGTTGGGGTTCAGCCGCTTGATCATCTGCACGGAATCCAAATCCAACATGTCGGCGTTGTGCCAGGCGTAGCGGTGCGCATGCATAAACACCGCGATATCCGGCAAGTCCGCATAATTGTCAATAAGCCACGTCAGGTAGATCATGACCTCATGTCCCTTGTTCTTCGGCGGGTGCAGCGGCGCGCTGCTGTCGTCGGCGACGTAGATGGCCGTCTGGTACTCGGGCAGGAACTCGTCGATCCAGCCGACGTCCTCGTTGCTCGTCCGCGGAATCACCAGTATGGTGCTGAAGTTGTAGTCCGCCGGCATGCCGACGCCCGGCTCGAATTTCGGAACGGAGCTCCACGTTTGCTTGGGTCTTGGGGGTCGAGAGGGTTCGGGCTCGCTTGGCGATGATCCTTCCCCAGATGATGCGCTGTTCGTGCTCGCAGTGCTTCCCCCCGAGGATGGTGCCGACGATGACGACGATGGCTTTGATATTGTCTCTCCGAGGCCGACCTTCTGGGGCAAGCCCCTCCATGATTCCTTCACATTGGTGGTGTAGAACAAGAAGGAGAAGAAAGAGACGGACGCAATAGCGAGGAGGGGTAGCAGATTGCGTGGGGAGAGCATGGCGGGCGGTGTCCACGGAGGAGCGCGGGATAGCGAGGGTTGCGTGAAGGAAACGGAGGCGGAAATGCAGGGAACCAGGCGTCTTAAGAGGACAACATGTGGTCTTCCTGGCCGGGGAAACTGATCAGCATCTTGCTAACTAGCTGCGGAGTCAAGACAACAGCCCCTCCTTTGCGGCGTCGGCCGGGTTGCGCGGAGGAGGTGTATGCGGCGACGGTACCTGAACGGATGCCCCTTGGTGATACGGCCCTCTCGCTGGCTTCAGACGCTGGGCAGCATCACTTGCGGTATACAGGCGATTGAGGGCGAGCGCTCGCGGAGGAGGTGGAGTTGGAGGCGGAGATTCAGGCGGGCGGGAGGATTGTCGTATCGCGGCTGGGGGCCTGTCCAGAAATTGCGGAGCTTTCCAGCAAGGTTGAGCAGGGCTCCGCAACCAAGCTTTGACTAGCGATCATTCGGGACGACTTGTTTCGAGGTGTGGGCGTTAATTGGCTTTGGGCTACAGGTGCTTGCGCGGCCAGCTTGCTCTTTACTGGATAAGGTTGTGTGATCGGCCGTTCGCGCAACAACCGCTGCTCGGGGTGCGACGCTATCACCGTTGTATAAATGCCTGTCAATCCAGCGCCCCACCGCTGCTTGGGGGTTTGGTGCTGCGTCAGGGCGCCCTGCTGGCCCTTTCATAGGTGCTACCGGCGCACCGAAAGTTGTCGCAGGAGCTTTGCGGCGGGAGCCTGGCGCCAGCCAGCCTGCAGCAGTGGCACCACACCACGCCGGCACATCCGCACGTCGCCACAAGCGCCCCAGCAACTGGTCGCTCCCGTTTCAGACGTTGCGCAGTAGCTTTATCAGCTTCAGGTGGTCATTGATATTTATTGGTCTCTTCTACGCTCTCGATATATGCGAAAAGAGCATCCGCTTCTCACATACCAAGCGACACTACATCATACAAGCGCGCGCCTCCAGTCCGCATCATATTCGAACAGAGAAGCAATGCATGTGAAAGCGAGCGGGGTATTGTTGGCCTCGCTCTCAGGAACATGCAAAGCTACAACACGCAGACACGCAAGTAGCCTCACCGCCTAAAAGGCTGTCGTTCCCTGGGCGAACGTACCGGAGGCTCCGCACTGGACTACGCAGTACGAAGCTTGCGACAACTCGATGATGTCAGACCCACGTCGTGGACACGGAGTAAATCCGGTTGGCACGTTAGGACCACGGACCGACCACTGCAAAACGCAGCGTGACGATGAGAATCAAATGAAACGAGAAAGGGAAAGAACCTGAGAAATTAAAATAAGGAAAGGACAACCAAGGAATGAAAGGTTCCATTGGCTCTGGAGGCAGATCAAAGGGGGTTCCTTTGGCGGAATGCGGAAACGGAAAGAGCAAACAGCCCAACAGCTGTAGAGACAGCAGCAGGTGCAGAGATTGGGGAGAATTGGAAAATTCCACGACGAGCGGACACTCACCGTCGTACAATGCACGGCAGCCGCGTACGTTGTCAGAATGCGCCGGCGCCCTGCAGCGGCTTGTGCCAGCCGCCAGCAGCTCCCCAGACAGGCACAGCGAACGTGTCTGCATCCAGAGCGTCGGGAAATGTCGGTCACGGCAAACGGCCTCAGCTGGGGCGCATGGCTAAGGTCGTTCTGCACCCCTCATTGTTTTTTTATTACACCGGATGGCGGCATCGTGCATAGATTGGGCGATGTTGCTGTTTACTACGAGGACTGTCGCTCCCGTTTCACCACAGACGGAAGTGCAAGGGCGGCAGGGCACTTCAAGCTGATGGATGTCGAATGGTCTCAACGGGAACTGGACAAACGAGGTCGCCGGTACAGGCAGGTTCTGCAATGGTGGCTGCACGCATGGTGTTGAACATGGGAACGTGTCGACAAGCGCAGAGAATGTCGAGTGTGATGGGAAGGCATAGTAGTACAAAGTGCGATCTGAAGTCGGATAGGGAAGAGCTGCTCCAGGAGATCCAGTTTTTTTCGTCACCAATTCGAATTAAAAGCATGTTTTGCCGCAAAGATCCGTAGCCGTTCTCTGTCAAAGGAAATCCACCGAAATTCACCGGAAGCCGAGACCTTTAGACGTGGCGTGGGCAAATCGCTTGAGCCGTGTTATACCCATGCCCTAGGTGAGGTCTTCCGTCCAGCAGTCAGATTGAGTGAAAAAGCCGTTCTGTTTTTTGTGAAACCGTCGCCCGCCGAAGATATCGCTGAAGTTCGCCGTAGTCCGATCGCATAGCGGAGACGTGGAGATGCAAAAGCCAGGAAGCAAGTAATACAGCGGCGAAGATGAGGCAGCAATCTCGAAAAACGAACTCGTTCTCGAGGGTGCGTATCACTGCAGGAGTGATGGACCCTACTCTTCTGCCGTTACTCGCGAGGGGGTTCTGTGGCCGTTAGTCGAGTGCTCTAGTGGCGAGAATAGTAGTCATCACCACGGTCTTCGTAAGCCCTTCCACCGGCATACGGCTCGTCGGCAGGCGCGCCACCATAGGAGGCACCGCCATCGCGGCCGTAGCGATCGTCGCGGCTCGAACCGTAGCGGTAGCGGTCATCGCGGCTCTCGCGGGGCTCGCGGCCCGAAGAAGCGTAGCGGTCGACGCCGCGAGGAGGACCGTAGTCGCGGTCACGACGGGAGTAGCTGCCGCGGTCGTTGCCACGGTCGTAGCCACGATCATAGCCGCGGTCATAGGAGTCGTAGCGAGGGCCGCGGGAGGTGTATTCGTCACGACGGCCACCGTAGCCGCGCCTGTCGTCATAGCGGTCGCCGTAAGGACGGCCACCGCCACGGCCGCCACGGAAGTCTGCTACTCGGGTCAGCGCATCCAGACTTGAATTTCAAAGGGGAATACCGTGATAGTAGGTTGTCATACCGCGCTTAGGCGGACCGTAGTACTTGCCCGGGGTGGGCGTCCTCGGGCGAGCGCGGCGAGCCTTCTCAATGCTAAGCGTGCGGCCCTCAATGACCTCGCCCTGCAGGCCTTCCTTTGCGGCATCAGCCTGGTCGGGGGTGACCATCTTCACGAAGCCGAAGCCACGCGATTCCTTGGTGTGCGGGTCGCGCATGATGTTGCACTTCTCAACGTCGCCGTACTTCTCGAAGAGGCGCGTGACCTCGTCCTCAGAAAGACGCGGGTGGATGCCGGTCACGAAGAGGTTGGAGCCCGGGTTAATGGACTCGTCGTCGCGGTCGCGCATGTCGTGGCTGGGGCTGTCGTATCCATTGTCAGCGAGTGGTGCAGCGGGCTGAGCGGCGAATTATTGCTGTACCGGTCGTCAATGCGGTCGCGCGCGCCGGGCGAGGCACTGCGAGCGCGGGCATCCTCATCGACACGGCGGTCGTTGCGCGGAGAGCGGCTGCGGTCGCGCTCGTAGTCGCGCGGCTCGTCTGTTTGCAAGGGCGTGTCAGCGGCGCGTCGTTGCGGCAAGACGGGCAGGGCGGCGGCGAGTGAGCAGACTTACCATCGTACGGACGCGGCTCAGTCTCGTAATCCATGGTGGACATGTCGGGAGCTGTGCAGTGTAGAGGCGATGGAGGCGGCTGGGTGGAGCTGAAAACAGGCGACGGAAGAGGTGGTTGCGACAAAGCGGCGGCCGGGAAGGCAGCTCCGATCGGCTGGAAAAGGACCGTCGCAGTGAGAGCTAGGTGAAGCAGTGAGGCAGAGGGTAAGGAAAAAAGCGCGTCGGTGCGAACGGCACGTTTGCCAGGCTGTGGTGAAGGAGCGAAGTGTAGCAGCTTTCGCGACGCTGGACAAACGCGCTGTGACAGGCGCAGGCTGACAGAAGAAATCCAGGCAGCCTATCAAGGGGCGCAACCAAGGAACACCCGCCAGCGAGCCGCAGCCTCTTGGCTCCTTCCCGCACTGCCTTTGCAAACGTGCCGCTCCGTGATTTGCACTCAATTGCAAGGTCGCATTTGGCTTGTTGAGGCACACCGCGCTCGCCGGCGTTCGGTGGGCGGAAATCACTGCAGTCATTGCGGTAAAAAATACAGGCGTCCATGCTCCATCGCTCTAGCTAATCAACACCGAGCCAACAACACAAGCCCGCAAGCAAATAGGTATACTGAGCCCTATGCCACAACGCCGCGCGCCGACGACCATTCCCGTCTTCCGTACGAAAGCCAGCCCCGTTTGCCCGAATATTATGACCGGCAAGGAAATGGTATACAGCTCGTCACCGCCCGTACCCAAAAAAAAAAAAACGCCCCACTGGGAGAGATGTCCCCGTCACGCAACCAAGAAAAAACAAAACAAATCAGCCTTGGGTCGTCCCGTTGGCTCGTCTCGAAGCATTCCTCCGCTGCTGCACCCGTGCCTTTACGCGCTGTGCGCGCTGCACCGTGCTTCCCTCTGCATCCATGGAATCAGCCGGGGCCTCCGCCATCTCCTCGTCCCCCAACATGCCGTCTAGCTCGGCATCGTCGATTTCACTGAGTTCCTCGCTCATCCCCCGCACAACTTCACGGCCAGACCAGACCTCGTCGTGAATCGTTGTGCCGCGAGGATCAAAACTCTGCAGATACCATGGCACGCCGCCATGCGACAGCGTGAGAATGTCTCCGTCAGATTGTGGCGGCGTGAGAGGATCGGGATTGGTCGTGGATGGATGCGTGCTGCCTGAGTTGGATAGGGCGGGAGCGGTTCCGATGCTGCCTTGGCGAGCATTCCCAGATTCGCCTCCGGAGGCTTCAGCTGGTGCCTCAGTTGCTTCCTCAGGCAGCTGCAGCTGCAATCTTATCGCCGCATCATCAGCCTCGTGATCGGCCTCTGCGCCCTCCGCTCCAGCGCTCTTTCTAGCATCGTGGTCTTTCATGTTGCTGTCACCATTGACAAGCCCGTTCGTTCCCGCATTGCCGTTCGTGAGATATTCCACGGCTTCAGACATCTCCACGTCTTGGGAGATGTGCGGTCGTTCTACCCCTTTGTCATTACCCTTATCGCCAGCATCATGGGAAGCTTGAGCTGACGTGGGTCTGGAGCGCCCGTCATTGTTCAGTCGGGTGTTAAGCTCCCGCAGCTCCTGGTCGTACTGCTTACCGCCAATCTGCGCCTCTCTAGCAGTGGCATCTTCAAGGGCCAGATGTATGCCCCTGATTATGCGCTTTGCCAGCTTTTTCTTATCCTTTTGTTCTGGTGTCAAATCGCCATGGCCGCCACTACCTTCGTTGAGATGTTCATGGGCGTCGTGGGCATCTGTGATCTCGTCGAGGCCGAGGACTGACCGGAAGACGGCGCCGATATCGCTTGAGAAGGTCGATACAGTCGTGTAGAAACGCTCTTCAAGCTTCCTTTCGATTGTTTCCAAGCCATCTTTGAAAACACCCTTGGAGTCCAAACTAATGAAAAGTCAGCTTCCGTGCCAAGTTGCGGTGACTAGTTGTAGACCTACCTTTGGGCTTTCTCCAGTATCGGCCATAAGAGAGGGTAAATAGGAAAATAGACTGTGTCGACGATACTCTTTAAAACGTCGACATCATCCAGTTTCTTTTCTTCCCTTTCTTTAACTGATTGGCATAAGTGCCTGACCTTCTGCATGTCCCTCTCGAGCAACTCCGCAAATTCGATCCGTCGGTGGAGTCTTGGGCGGCCTGCCGCACCCATTCCTGCGAAGTTACGGCGGGTAATTTCCATGGATGAGAATGTTTCCATCTGAAGTTGGAGGCGCTTGAGCAAAGCCGCTCCACGGCGAGCTTCCCTTTTGAGCGTCCAGTATTTGCACGCCTCGGCCACGTACTCTTTGCGCTTACGGACATTAAAGCGTACAAGTGACGCTTCGACTCTCTCGTATACGAGATGAGGCACTACAGGTGCACCCGATGGTAACCGCCACACACCTTTGGTAGACTGGCTACGCTTCCGCTTGTTGCTGCCGGGCACTAGAGTCGAGTCATCCATTTCGTCGTCCATACTCATTGTGCTGGACGAATTTCGGGCTGCTGCGGCCTGGCTTTCTGCCCACCGCCGACCGCGCATTGTCTGGCGGTAGTACGCCATGGCCTCACGTGTAGCCATCTCCACGTCATTCTCCCGGCGCCAATCGCTCGGAACATGCTTGTGACAAAAAGCCTTGAGCACGCTAGCATCGACGTTGGCGGGTCCGCTGTGAGCCGACTTCATCCGAAGGAACAACTTGGCACGTCGCGCACAGGTGACATGGAAGGCAGAATAGCAATTCTTGTTGCCACATTGGATGCAAGCACCCATTTTCTGGTCGCAGATGTAACATTGCTATATTCGTCAGTTCAATCGAATAAACGCCCGGAGTGTTACAGCTCACCAATTTCCATCTTTGCTTGGGCACCTTCTCGACATCCATGACCGGCTCCATAAAGGTGGTGTTCCCAAGTGAGACCTCGGGGATCCAAATGGCGCAAAGCAGATGTGACCATCGTTGGGGGTTGGTGGTTTGTTTGAAAGCTCCATCGACATTCGGACAGAATATGCAGGTCTGTGACGTGTCAATACATATCAAGACCAAGCCGACGGAGGCACGAAAATACTCACGGATGTTCCTCGGCCAATCAGCTGGCACTTGCGGCACAACCACTGGCCCTCAGGTATAAAAGGAACTCCATAACACTCCTGGTGCACGGCGAGATCGCAGCCGTCACAAAAGACGATAGCGTTGGTGTTCTCACAGTCGCCATCGTCACAAACCGCACATTTTGTGTCTTGTTCTTCACCGTTCCCTATCGGTTCTCCGTTAACCGCAGCTGCCGAGCTCGAACGCGGTCGATGGGTCTGCGGAGGTTTCGGATTTGGCTTGGGGATTCCTTGGACGCAAGCGAGTCAGCACAGGTAGATCACACCAGGTATTTCACAACTCACTTTTCTCAAGCGCATGCCATTCCTTTTCGATCTGCGTCATCGTTATCTCGAAAATCGCAGGCTTGATTGCCTCGACTTGCTCTTCTTTCCTTTGCCCATTGTAGGCTTCCAGCCATCGATCATCTTGTTCATCCATGTCATACTCAACTCGTCCGATGGGGTGGCCATGTGTTTCGTTTTCAAGAGTCAACGCAAGGTCTAGGTCTTCTTCAAGGTTTCCGTCGACAATGCGTATCAACCGCTTTTCAGGCCGCATGAACATGTCACTCTCCTGATATCCTACGCTCGCCATGGTGCGATCAACGTAGTTGACCTGCGCCGAAGGGTCTTGTTCGTAGTGCGAAAAAGTGTCGATCGTGCGATAAGACGGCTTTGGGAGGCTCAATTTTTCGCGTTTGTCTTTGGTCGGTAGCGGTTCGATCCTTGGTGCTGGAGGTGAGCCCAAGCCGGTAAGCATGGATCCAGGACGCCGTGGGGGCCTGCCGGGTCGGCGCTTGATGACCGCAGGGGACATCGGCTCACCACTGCCGCTCGCGTTGACGGTATCCTCGTCCTGATCGGCGAACGAGCTCTGTTCCTTAGGGGTCGGGATTTCGTTCGGTATGGAGGCATCGTCTGGCACCGAGAAAGATTGGCTCAGTCCAAGGACGGGTGTTGTCGGCTTCGTGATGGGCGGGCTGACGCCATCTACTTCTTCCGCGCTGAATACCATAAAGTCCATATCGATGTCCAAGTCCTGGTGGAACTCTTCCCAGCCTCGCTCCTCTCTTGGCTTGTATCCATCGTTCTGAGCTACCGCAGCGGCAGCAGCGGAGGCGGAGCTGGCTCGAGGGCCAGCAGCTGGGCGATCGCGCCGGGGACGCGTGTAGGGTCGGGAGGGAGATGCGGCATCGGGAGAGTATTTGCGGGTTGTAGCTGGTGTACGCGACGGACGCGGCCGGGGCGCGCTGTGCCTGCGGCCGGCTGCTTTAAGCAGCGGAATCGCAATTTCCTTTGGTATTTCGGCGCCAGTCTCTGGGTCAATGTAGCGACCACCACCGCCAGGCCCACCGGGAATGTACTTGGGTCGCTTGGACGGTGCAGACGCAGGGGCGGTGGGTGTGGCACTGGGGTCGACGCGTGGAGGGCGGCCGGGGCCGCGCTGGTTGCGCCTCGTGGGCGTGTCTGATGGCACCGCCATGGCTGGTCAGGTTGGATGTCCGTATGATCGCGTTGGGCGCAGTGAGACTCCGGTCACGCAGCGCAAATGGAGGCGCAAGGAGAGGACAGCGAATGCAAGCTACCGGCTGCGCGGACGCGTTGTGCTGCGAGATCGGGCGTAAGACATGTGTGGACGGCGCGGCAGAGACGGAGGACGCGGAGGGAGGTGCTGCGACGGGTCTGCTCGAGGCGTGAGCCAGCTGGCGCGTCTCGCCGCTGCAACCTCTGGAGGTGATGTTGAAGGTCGCGCTAGTGCATGTGGCCCGTGCGCTTTCCCCACGCGCTCAGCGCCTTCCCCGATCGACCAGCAGCTGGTCGTGCACCTTCGAAGCCACTCTATGAGCACTATCCATGCGGCTCATCGCGCCCCTCACCGCATCGCGACACGCCTTCCCAGCAGAAACGCGCCTCCGCCGTGACCCGGAGGGCGTCAGGCTCTCCCGCGGTCACGTGCTCTGTCCTGATGATGCCATTCGCCATACTCCGACTAAACGCGTTCATTGGGAAGGCGCGAGCGCCTTAAGTGGGGTGTAGTCCCACGTAATCCATCCCTTCGGACTGCAGCCCTCTCGCTCGCTCAACGTATTTTCTGCAACCCCCATCGTACCTGGCGCTATCCCTCCCGTGCGCAACAGCCGCTAAGCAGCTGCATACCATGGCTTCACCCGAAGTCGTCTACTTTGCCCAGGCCCTCTCACGGGTTCTGGGCTGGGCTTAGTATGCTAGCGTGGTGATCTCCCGTACCTGTGCCAACGCTGACCGAACTCAAGCTTCCTGTGCTGGTCAGGGTCCTTCTACCCCCAACCGCTCATGAACTGGCGTCGAAAGTCAACGCTTGGATTTGGCATCGACTTTCCTACCCTCAACATCCTTGGCTTTGTTGCATACACTGTCTCTACCGCGGCAACGCTCTGGTCGCCGACCATCCGGGCACAATACGCGGCTCGGTATCCGGTCGCTCCGGAGCCCACCGTCCGCTTCAACGATTTTGCTTTTGCGTTGCATGCCTCCATCATGTCCATCATCATCTACACCCAGTTTTGGCTGAAGGCTTGGGGCTTCAAAGTCGGTGCCGACCAGAAGATGAGCTCTTTCGCCAAGGGCATCTTCTGGGGCAACATTGTCGGAGTGATCATTGTGATTTTTGTGGTCTGGGCTAAGGGCAATGATGGTGGATACGACGCCAGTGGCTGGGCATGGATCGATGTGGTACGTTGCCCCGATTCTCTGTTCTGTCATGTGTCAAGCTCAAAACACTCGTGGCACACACAAGCGCTCTTGCGCTTTGAGCACTTGTCGTCCAGACGAATGCTGCAACTGCCTCGGATGATCCCTACGTTTGGAGCTTTCCAGAGCGGCCGTCGTATCTTGTACGAAAAAATTCTTGCAAGCTAACTGATTGTTCAAGATTTACGCCGTCGGATACGTCAAGCTCGTGGTGACTGTCGTCAAATACGTTCCACAGGTGTGGCTGAACTACAAGCGAAAGTCCACCATTGGGTTCAGTATTGGTGGGATGTTACTGGATTTCTCTGGCGGCATACTGTCCAATCTCCAACTAATCATCGACTCCTCCCTGGAAGCAGATTGGTCTGGAATTACCGGAAACCCTGTTAAGTTCGGCCTAGCAAACGTGAGCGTCATATTCGATTTCATATTCATTATTCAGCACTACGTGGTATATCGGCATGCGACAGAGGACGAAGAAAGCGACGAGGAATCCAACGGCGAAAGGCGGCATTTGTTGAGCGCCGAGTCATAGCTCATTTTCCAGAGCTCGAGCTAGATGCGTGCGCATCTTGGGATTCGTCACCAGGCGCGTGGACATTTTAGAGACGATGGTTAGCCCCTTCAGACAATGTTTAGATATTTCTTGCAGCTGCCTTGACTTGTCGCTGACTAGAAGATCTGCGAGCGTAGGCTGTCTTCATCCTCGATGGGATGACGATTTGATCACATCGCCTCTGCGTTTGTCGATTGCGGTTGATTTGTATTAGCGGTGCTGTGCGGTGACGCTAAGCGGCGAGCTAAGAGACGGAGTGATGCCAGGAGCGGACCGGTACCTGAGCGGCTCGGCCTCCTACCTCGTCAATGTCGTAGCTTGCTCCCCGAAGCTGAGGAAACCGAAGCGAAAGGGGGCTAGAGTTCCCTTCCCGTCTTGACATCCCAAAAATCTTCACGGCCAATCTCGATTCCCGGGGTGGTTTCGGCCTTTTTCGACGACCCCGCGATCGAGCTGCTCAATGAAGAAATTGTCAACATGGACATCTACAAGAGCAACGCCGAAGTTGGGTCAATCGACACTCGGGGCCCACCGCTCGGAATGACGATCTGACCTGGGTGGCGTGCATGGCCCGACCATTGTTCCCAATGCCTGGTACAGCTGTCGGCAAAAGGGCCCCCTTGTGCCAAGGCGGTGATGGAAGACAGAATTTTCCTCAAAGCAGAACATCTGCTCCAAGCTCAGTAAAGCCGGGTAGATTTCGCTAGTCGTCTAATAGTCGTGGCCCTAGGTGTGGCGCGGTCGTCACAGTGGAGCTGAAGACGATCGGGCACGGCAGAAAGTTTGCTGGCCAAGTGGTGGAAACGACTTATCGAAATCGAAGGTCAGACGGACGCCGGCCAATCGAGTTTGCCTGAATGGAGGCGTGCGCGAAGACCAAAGAGATGATCAGAGCAAGGGGGGATGACAGAAAAAGCAATGCGCCGGCCAACCCTTGCCAAAGATCGTCCGCCGGCGCGTGAGCTTCGTGTGCCCACGGCCCGACAAGTCTGGCCACAATCATCGGCAGCACGAAGTGAGGGAGTCCGCCATGCAATACGTCACCGCCGGCGCTGTGCCTCCCCGGCCGGTGCGAGTCAGGACGTCAATTGCTCGGTTTCAGTGCTGCAGAGCACACCATGGGGGCCTTGTCTGACTGCTGGGGGTTGCGCAGGATTGAGTGAGCTGACGAGGTTCGGGGGTGTCGCAGCTGGAAAAGAAAGCATTTGCGGCTCGTAGGCTGTGAACGCCGCTGGGGGAGCCGGCCCGCTCCCAATTGGTCCTTTGCGGATCTCGTTCCCGCCAGCCCACAGTAGAGCCCGGTCCCAGAGAACATCGGGCCCCGCGATTCGGACTCTTATTAGCGGGGGCTTCACCTGCATCGGCCTTCGCAAGCTGCCATCGAGACCCTGCCTTTTCCCCAGCGCCGGGTGGTGCTTTTGGTTGATTAATATAGCGCCCGCGTGCTGCGCTCCGTTTTGGTACGTTGTGGGTCTTGCCGAGTCTCACTGCCTTCCTTCTTCTACTCGGCTGCCCTCCACCGTCCGCGAAACACTTTGCCTTCATCGCCTTCCACTCTTTTGGTCTCGAGCTCATGTCTTCTTTTCAAGCCTTCCGCCGCTTCAACAACACGCGAAGTTCTGCTCCCAAGATCTACTCGGGTCAGGACTCCTCTGCTCGCGCCAGCCGTTCCACTACCAGCATCTCCCCGAGCATGACAAGCGTCGACGGCCATCGGCCCAGTACAGCCTTCAGGCAAGAACCGCCTGTGCAAAAACACATGGCCAATGAGGATCAGACCGCAGTGCAGGATTTTCAGGATCGCCAGACGTCAACGGCGTCTCAATCCCCCAACGGCATCAATCCTCCGCAAGCAATAGTCTCAAGCACTTTCGACATGAGCTCTGAAGACGAAGAGGCGGCTGTCATTGCAAACCGCAGTATTCATATACCAACTAGGACAACGTGAGTTGTTTTCCCCAGTGCAGCTGCTTTTTCTTTTCTGAAACAAGAAAAAGAAAAACGCATGCATGGCGAAGAAATGTCATTTGTGCTGATTCCCATTGAACTCGGCAGCAGCATTGAGGGAGCCAGGCGCAATTTCTCCAGACCCAAGAGTCGCGAGTTCGGTACAGCTCCTGGCTCGACCTCCACCACGCCGGAATCCAAAGAGCGCAGCTCTACTGAGAAAAGCTCTGCCGACTCTGTCATGTCTTACGAAACGAGAGCTAGCTCGGTCGGGACCATTCCACCACTGCAAACGAAGCCCGGTGCAGAAGACGATGGCAGACTCGAGCCACTTGTAGAGGACGACCCAGGCAACTTTGACCTTGTTGGCCCCGACGAACACGCGACCAAGGACTATTCTCTCGAAGCACGGTCCGAGAAAATCCTGTCCAAGGAGCACCTGCAAGCCATCTTCTCAGATCCGGCTCTTTTGAACAAGTTCACTGCGTTCCTTAGCGCCTACAAACCCAAATCCCTACCGCTTCTTGTTTATTACCTGGATGCTTTGAAGGCTCTTCGAGCGATCAATTATGCCAATGCGGTGGCAGAGGCGCTTGAACCAATTGACGATTTGGATTTCACCTCGAACCTAGCGAGACCAACGATTAACACCGTCCTTGAAGAAAAGGCCCACCGCGCTTTTGATCAACTCGCCCAAGAAGACCTTCCTGCGTACGTCAGCTTTGTGTGGGTTCAAGTCGTCAGCCTGAGCATCCAGATGAGAATCACGGGAACCTTGCCTCCACATTTGAGAGAGGCGTCCGAAGGACTGGCAGAAACATTCTGTCTCACGGACCCGTCGAGGAAGGACAACCCCATTATCTTTGCCTCCGAAGGTAAGACAGCCCTCTGGATTACAGCTCGCACGTCTGACTTATTTTAGAATTTCATCGCACAACCCAGTATGGCGTCAGCTATGCAATTGGACGCAATTGCCGCTTCTTGCAGGGCCCTCGAACAAATCCGTTTTCAGTGAAACGGTTGAGCAAAGCGATCCGAGAAGGCACGGAAATCAACGAGCTGATCTTGAACTAGTCAGTCTCCGCGTGCTTTCTCTTTTTTTTTTTTTTCCAGCGACTGACATGCAGACAGCCGACGTGACGGATCAACATTCCTCAACCTTTTGATGATGGCTCCCTTGATGGACAACAGGGGTAAAGTCAGGTACTTCATCGGATCACAGGTGGACGTAAGCGGCCTCGCCAAAGAATGCACAGACCTCCCGGCATTGAGACGGCTGCTCGCCAAAGGAGAAAACATAGAGCTGGACGAAGACGAGCACGTCCCTGACGAGCAGGAAAAGGACGAGTTCCAGGCGCTGAGCGAGATGTTCAACCAAGGAGAGATCGAGACGGTGCGGAAGACGGGTGGGAACATGCACCGCGAGCACGTGGAAGATGACGACACGACTTCGGTGTATCATCAGCCACGACTGCTCATCAAAGACAGCCCTCCTCTTGGCGCCGGCTCAGAGATCTTCGGCAAGGTGAAGAACAATGGGAAGCTAGCCGGGATCTACAGCCACGTAAGTGCATAACTCACATGTGCTAAACTCGAAGAAAACTGACGGCTGGACTCAGTATCTTCTCGTCCGACCGGCCCCCTCGCTCCGCATCCTCTTCACTTCGCCCTCTCTTCGCGTGCCCGGTATCTTGCAGTCCGCGTTCATGGACCGGATCGGCGGCAGCTCGAGAGTGCGCGAAGAACTGGAGCAGGCACTCGCATCCGGGCGTGGCGTCACCGCCAAGGTGCGGTGGCTGGCCAGCATGCGTTCGGACGACGAGGGCCGCAGCCGTTGGATCCACTGCACGCCGCTGCTCGGGCAGAACGGCAGCGTCGGCGTGTGGATGATTGTGCTCGTCGACGACCACGCCAGCACCGCCGCCCGCAAGTTCCGCCCGCCGCCGGCCGTGTCGAGGATAATCGGCGGGAACAGGCAGTACAACAACAGCCACATTGGCGTCGGTGGAGGCGCGAATAGATCGGAACCCCGCAGTCCCAGCATGCAGTCAACGGCCCGCGGAGGAGGGGGAGGAGGCGGCGGACCAGCCGCCCCGGCGCCTTCTGTCGGCCGTGGCCGCAACCCCGTTCCCATCATCGACTCGATGGCCGTCAACAGCAAGTTTGAGCGGGCTCTCACCGAGGACGAGTTCGACCGCTCGATCGAGGAGCGCGACCGTCTCTTGGGCCTTGGGAGTCCGCCGTTGGCTTCGCGATCCCCGCGTCTGTATGCCGACCAGCTGGGTCGGACCGCTAGCCCGCATCCTCCCGGAACTGCTGGCAGCGGCGCCAATTCGATGGACTCGTTCCGCATATGATACCATTGTGAATGGTCTGCTTTCTTTGCGTTTCGTCGTTGGAGGAGATGCTGAGTGGCGCAATTGGTTGTGCCACTTCCAGCTTGACAATTATTTTGTTTTGTGCCGTATCACGTCGTGTTTTGCTAAGTGGCTATACCCATGGAGGCCGGTGGCTTTTTGCGTTTTGATTGCATATACATATTTAGCTGTAAACATATGGTATAGTACCTTTATATATACAATTGAAACCGAGCGTTCCACGGCACGCGCGTTTGATTCTGTTTTCTCCTTTTCCTTGCTTGTTCGCGAGGTGCCTGCAAACTGATGCCATGGCTAATGGCCGATTGGTTCGTATTCAATGGTTTGGCTCTGCTTTGACAAGATCAAGAGATCATGATCCGTTGGAATGTCAATTTTTCGGCAAATTCAGAAACGAAGCTGGAGGTGGAGACAGCCCAGTAGCTGCTGCTGAACAATCTACAACGTGCATGCGCCTGGTCTGTAGGGCTGAACAAGGCCCAGGCAGGCCGGGGAGGGGACCCTTGCAACGTCAGACCGCGGCGCATCACGACGATCGGCCTTTCTCCCCGCCAAATCGCTCCCCCAAAATTCCACCACCGCCGCAACCTCGCGATCGCTCCATCGACGAGCCGCGCCTCCGCCCCCGCTGCCGACCATGGCGTCCATCCGGCCAATGACGCCAATGGACCTCCTCCACTTCAACGAGTGCAACCTCGACCCGCTCACCGAGACGTACAACGTCAGCTTCTACCTCGACTACCTGACCAAGTGGCCGCACCTGTGCAAGGTCATTGAGGGCCCGCACGGCAAGATCGAGGGATACAGTACGAGCACCAGCTCCCCACCCCCTCGTCGCCCCCCATCCATTCCATCCAACGAGCGGACCGAAAAAGAAACAAGGCCATATACACTAACCACCACCCCTCCCGCGCAAAAAACAGTCATGGGCAAAACCGAATCGTCGCCCTACCCGGCCCCCGTCCAACCGTACACGCCGTCGACGAACCCCAACCCCAACTACCTGCCCTGGCACGGCCACATCACCTGCCTGACCATCGCGCCGTCGGCGCGGCGCCTCGGGCACGCGACGCGCCTCACGCAGCTGCTCGAGCAGGCGTGCGACGCCGAGCGCGCGTGGTTCGTCGACCTGTTCGTGCGCGCCGAGAACGTCGTCGCGCAGCGCCTGTACGAGGGCATGGGCTACAGCGTCTACCGCCGCGTCGTCGGCTATTACAACGACGACAGCGACGCCTTCGACATGCGCAAGCCGCTGAGCAGGGACGCGGCCCGCGAGACGGTCCGGGAGGGCGAGGGCCAGGGCAAGGAGGTTAGGGTCGGCCCGGATGAGGTGTGGTGAGAGGGAGAGAGAGAACTATTGGTAGTGGGTGGGTTAAAAAACGACTTTTTTGGATACCAATACGGAAAAACGCGCAATGGGGCGCGCGGGCGGACTTGGACACCTTTGTCCGATGGCTGTACAGTTTGGGGAGGCTCGGGATGGGGATGATGATGACGGTGAAAGAGAGGGTGCCATGGGCTTGCCCCGTCAGGCTCGCCCCGAAGCCTGTTGCATATGACGTGGGAAGCAAAAGAGGGCTGGGAAGAGGCTTGCTGCATGGGTCAGACAGGCACGTAGCTGAGCCGCACCAGGCCTTCATATACAGCTGTCAAGGGAACAAAAAAGATATCAAGATGCCCCTGTTGAGACTATCACATGCATACTAGAATTTGCGTTTTATACGAGAACAATATACCATCACGATTTTAGAGCTTGTGCCCTCGTTTCCCACGATACCGCAGTTTTTTTCGTAGCTTCTGCTCCGACATGTCACGGCCTCCGTACCAGCATCTAAACTCGCCAGAGATCCAACTCTTCCTTCCATTTCAACCCTCTCCCATCGCCGCTCCCCGTCCTCTACACCGCCGCCGCCCCAAGCATCTTCAACACATGCCCCGCGAGCAAATCGCTCAACAGCTCATCCTCCCTCATCTCCTGCACCGCCTGCACCACCACCTCCCTCGCCTCCCCACCACCAATCCTGCCACCCCTCAACACCACCGAAACCCCCCTCTTCCCCCTCGCCTCCACCTCCTCCTCCGCGCACCGCACCCCCACCACCTTCGCCCTCCTCTCCGCCTCCTCCCAACACCTTTCCGCCCTCCGCGCCTGCGCCACCGCGGCGGCAACGTTGCCCGCACCGCCGCCGGCGACGGCGACGGCACCGCGGAGCCGCCAGTGCACGTCGCCGAGGGCGATGTACAGCTGCGGCGCTTTGTCGGCGGCGGCGGGAGAAGAAGAAGAAGAAGAAGAAGAAGAAGAAGAAGAAGAAGAAGAAAGAGTGGTGGTGAGGACGTGGTACGCGCGCTTCAGCGCGTCGGTGTGCACGGCAGCGGCGTCGGTGACTTCGTGCAGGGCGGCCGCCGCAGGGGCAGGGGCGCCGGGGTTCGTGGATGATGCGTCGTCGTCGGCGCCTTCTTCGGTGGATGATGCGGCGGCGGATGGCGCTTGGTTCAGGTACGCGGCCTCGGCTTGGCCGTCGGCGGGGGGAGCGGTGGCGGTGGCGAGGGCGGAGAGGGCGTCGATGAGGGCGCTGTGCGTGTCGGCGGGGTCGGGGAGCGAGGTGTTGGCGTCGTCGGTTATGGCGGCGAATTTGGCCAGCACGGTGGCGTACCAGGACGCGGCGCTGCGCTCGCCGCGGCGGAACTCGGCCTCGCTGATGGTGGAGAAGAGGCGGGCTTGGGCGAGGGCGCCTTCGGCGATGGCGGAGTCGTGTTCGCTGGGTTGGGCTGGGGTGGGCTTGGGAGGGGCGGCGGAGAGGCTGAGGGAGAGGGTGGGCGCGGGTTTCTCTGCGGAAGGAGTGTTAGTTGGAGGGGGACTCTGTGACATGAGGGGCCCCGTACCAGATTCCGGGACTGTGCGGTCTAGCTTCTCGAAGTATGGCTGAAGGGCACCGGATGTGAAGAAGCCAACGACGGTTTCGACGTCTTTGGCGATCGCATCCAGATCCTCGACAGGCATAACACCAAGGAGATCGGCAAGCGTGTTTGCCATGAAGAAGACAGAGTCGAGAATGGCGCTCTCGGTCACGGCCTCCTCAACATTGGCGTACTCCTCCGCAGAGGAGCCCGAAGATGGCGTCTGCGCCGAGGGGGGAGCAGCTTCAGCAAGCGCATCCTGGTTTCCGGAATTTGCTGCAAGGAAGGCGGCTTGTAGCGACTCGTACTCCTGGACCTGCCTTTCGAGGCAGCGGCGGATGCACTGCACAGATTCTTGAAGCAGCGGGACAGCCTCGCCCTTGTTCACGCGGTCGGCAAGGTCGGACAGGACGTTGGCCGTGTTGAACAGGATGTCAAGGTTGTCGGGGTTCAGTGAAATGGCAAATCGATGCGACTCCAGGGCTTGTCGAAGAAGGTCGACGAGAGGAGGGCCGATTTGTGCGGCGATGCGCAGGTCCTGAGCGATCTGGTACTCTAGCAACGCCCTATGACGTGCATCAGCTCACGATCAATGTAATGAATGCAGCTGGGTAGGAGGTACGAATGCGCGTGAATAGAGAGTTGAAGCACAGATTGGAACGAACGAGATGCACGGGAAGGAAAGGAAGTGCGGTTCAAGAAGGAAGCAAACGCACTTGTTGTAAGCCAGATCGAACGACTGCGGGAACTTCTGCAGGCCGGCGGAATAGGCGTCGACGGCACGCTGAAAGAAGCGAGCAGATTTGGCAGCATCTCCTGCTCTCCACTTGCCGGCGCTCTTTTCAAACTCATCGGCAGCATCGAGAAAGTCATCCTCGGTCTCGGGTTCCTGGTGGAGGTTAGTGATGGGCGGGGCGCGACATAATGCTGAGGCATACGGGCTCCTTCTTCTTTCCCCGCGCAGCCTGCTTGGCATTGGCCTGGAGGAACTGCTTCTTTTTGGGCATGACGGTGCTGATTTGTCTCTGCAAATTTCACTAGGTTACAAGCGCTGCAAAGCGCAGGCAGATGAGGTTGAGAAGAGGTCGAGGCAGGGCTGAATTTCGGGGTCCGAAAATTCGCTTCCGCTGCCCATGACGATCGCGCGCGCTGACGCTCGACGCGACGCGGCCCCTATCTTCTCGTCCCCTCCACCACCACCAACCATTCCCCAGCTTCATGCCTTGAAATCCTCCCACCAGCACGACTTATCCACCAGCATGCCTTGGTTGTCGAAACGCACACCCTCGTCGGCCAGGATTGACAGCTTCTTCTCGCAGTTCTGCCCGCTCGGGACGTTGCGCCAATCTCCTTTGTAACCGCCGATGAACTGGCATCATGTCAGCGATTGCGGAGGTCGGCAGCTTAGTGGAATGGAAGCTCATCCTTACCCCGCTGCTCGCAATGCACCGATGGCAAGGGATCTCGGGCGCGAATGGATTGCTTCGTAGTGCGCCACCGACTGCGCGAGCTGAGGAGCCGAGCGCTCGAGCCAGCGCTGCATAAGATGCGACACGCCCCTCGGGGATCTGCTGAAGCAGCGCGTACACCCGTTCCTGATATTCTGTCACGGCCCTCGACATGCTGATGGTTGGAGACTGAGCTGTTGACGGCGAAGGCGAAGGCGAAGGCCCTGGGCTTTTAATACGGGCGAGCGTGGAGCCTTGTCAGCCCAGTCACCATTCCGCAACTCGTCGTTTATTGGTCACTTCTACAGCAGCGACCCAACGCGCCTCACACACGCCATCACGTGCCGTACTCATGTCTCAATCAATGATTCGTTGCCGGGCTCGATGGGCATGGGATTCGACCCTTCCGTTTCAAGCACGCCACCCAACTGAGGCAGGTGCGCTATGGCACTCCCTACCCTCCAGACCTCGACCTCTCAGCTGCCCAGTCCCCCGCATCTTGACGTCTCAAATCAAGTTTCTATCCCCATTTCAACCGTAGCTTATCAAGCATGGCCCCAAAAACTCCTGTCTTGTCGTATCGCGAGGCCCTTCTGGCCGAAGCGAAGCCCTTTCCTCTGCCGAGCGTTCCGAGTCTCGAGAAAAAGAGCAAAGCTATTTTCGTTTTGACCGCCCAGGAAGACAAGATCAGAGAGAACATCCGATACCGCATCTACGACTTCTGCTTCGATATCGTATACGATGAGGCGCCCAAGCCCTCGATCATGCAGTACATCCGGGTTCTAGACCTACCGCCCCATCCATTCTTCGACCGTGGCCACTGGGAAAACACCATGGTACACGGCCATTGGAGCCATGAGCCCCGTGGCCTCACCCTCCTGCGCGTGTGCAAGTCCATCTACCACGAGGTCTTCTTCCGCTTCTATTGGTTCCATGTCCCCAATTTGATTCTCTCCGACGGCGACATACAAGGCTTACGCTACCGATTACGCAAAATCCCTGAGCCACATCATCGCAATGTCAACGCTCAGTTGAAATTTCGCTACAGACCGGCTGATAAGAGGAGAACGGAGAGCTCAGATGCCATTTTAGTCTCGTGGGTCGCAATGGCGGGCATAATCTCCCTAATGGGGCTAGTCCCTCCAGATGCACCTTGGGTGGAGCATACCAACGTAGACGGGAAAAAAGAGAGAATAATACTCGGCGTAGGCTTCCACATCCTTGAGGAGTTGGGGCCACGAACTGAAGTCGAATGTCTGAGCTTCGTTGGTAAGCTTGGAAATATGGTGTTTCGCCGGGACCATGGAGGACTGGAATTCGAAGCCAGCGCATTCAACCCTTCCAGAGAGAGATTTCCGGCGTCGTCACGAGAAGCTCGGGAAGTAAACCGCCTCTATGACGTACTTTGCCACATCCGTCACCACCTTGACAAGGCGGCCGGAGCTATGAAGCAAACCAACGCGTATCTTCAACCGCTACACATCCAATCATCGGAAATCTCACGTAACGTTGGCTTCCTGAAGACTCATGAAAGCCCCGAGTTGGCAGAGGGTACAAGAAAACAGCATGCGCCCGAAAGCAACTATCAAACAAATACAACTCTGGCGTCCGAAGATACTCCTCGCATCTCCGAACCGACCGGTCATCAAACGCCTACTGGATCGCATGAGCATGAACAGGGCCTATCTCCTTGGCCACAGCATAATTGTAGGCGTTCCTTCGGCAAACGCAATCTCACGGGCCGGCTTGGCGGAGGTGACTTTCTTGGACTACTTCACGAACTCAATCTCTATACGGTTGATTTAATTGGTAGCCTCGAACACACCGACGCCTTGAGTACGTCTAGTCCGGGCAAGGATGAGGAGCGTCTGGTGCAGGAAGAGACGAAGAATCCAACGCAAGTTGTCGAGCCTTTGCCTTGGGAAGAGGTGTTGCAGGCTCTTCCGGATGAGTCTGAGCTTGGAGTACTACACATCAGCCGTCCGAAATTTGAAAATGATGTAGACGAAGAGCGTGGGAGCCCAGCTACTTACAAGACAAGCAAAGAGGAGGACAGCCTCGAAAGCAGTCAAAAGATATCGAAGGATCCAATTGAGACTCACGGGCAGCTTTCGTCTCAGACGACGCGTCCTTTGCGACTCGAGGAAAGATCTCTCTCGGATTGTAACTCTATTGGGATGGAATCCAATGGACAATATTCGCGCGCACCAAGTTTTGAAACCCGCATCGCACAGTGGATCACGCGCGAGAACGACTGCATGCCATCCCGCAAATCCTCAATAACTTGGTCCGACGGCAAGGAGGCTTGCAAGTTGTCCTCTCGTAAACGCGTCACCTCCTCCGACTACCATACTAGCCTTTCTCACCGTCCCTTGTCCAACAAGCACTCGTCCTCCAGCGCAGCTGTCCACCCAACAGCCGCACCATCACCCCGATCTACCTCCTCTCCATGCTCAACCTTGGCCGTGAAGGATATTTTGGCGCCGCCGACACCCACCGACGATGTTGCAAACGCCTCTGCCGAATCAGCAGCACCAGCGGCGGCAGCACCACCAACACAATCATCCCCAAACCATCAAGCCAAGAGCTCCAGCCCGCTCATAAGTACGCCATTGGCCTCCATCGACGAGCCAGCCAGCACTTCCATAACCGACCACGCCGCCACCTCCCCTCCGCCTCGAGATCTTCCGCTCTCAGATACCACCAACGCGCAGATCACGCCCGCCGTGCACGATAGCACACCCGCTACTATTACTACTACTGCTGCTGCCACCACCACCACCACCACTGCCCCCAGATCCTCGCAATCGTCTCGACGAGTATCAGCGTCCTCAAACGCTGCAAGTATGTGCGTCGGCGACAGCAGACGGGCCGAGGACGAGCCGATCGTCGTCATCCCGGGCGCGAAGCAGTTCCTCACGCCGAAGCGAGACGTCAAACCCTGGTGGGAGGCAAGTGGCGGCGGTAGTCAGAGCACGGGTGGGAAGCAGAGGAAGAGGAAGAGGAGGGAGAGGGAGACGAGGGGGAGCACTAATTCGTGGATTTCGTTGGAGTGAGCGAAGGGGGGAGTCCATAAGTCCTTGATTTTTGTGTTTGTGGGAGAGGAGAAGAAGCGGGTATTTCTTGTGTGACGGACTTTATTGCATTCGGACGGTATTCAGTAGGAAAGGTGAGAGAAATGGGTAAGTATCGTTCTCATACGCAGTGTGCGGGATATCCCTGACTTGTGTGCTATTTGACTGACGGTAGTCTACATGCGAACACAAAACATTCTTTCATAGAAGAGAAATCTACGGCCAACCAGTCGAAGCGCTCAAGCAGCCAGCAAGCTTTGCTTCCTTCATGTCTTTCTTTTAAACAACTCGAATGCCTGCATTCCAAATTTTATGTTCATATCCCAACTCAGCGAAAACCAAGTCATGTGACAGCCCAACAGGGGCTTGCTTCTCATCACAAGCCCCTTTAGCTCAGTGGTAGAGCGCGACACTAGTAATGTCGAGGCCATCGGTTCGACTCCGATAGGGGGCATAGAAGTCGGTTTGAAGCAGGGCGCTCGAGCGTCTGATGCATCTTTTTTTTTTTTCATTCTTGTGGTGTGTGCGGAGATTGGGGAAAGGGGGTCCGAGGTCCGCTTTTTGCCTGAGTCAGGAAGAAAGAACGTGGCTGAGACAGGGATATATGTGGATTGTGTGGAGGGTCATCGCCGAGGTGGGTCCGAAGCGGACGGGTGGTGGGGGGTATTGAGATGATTGCGAAAGGAAGCTGATGAGCGGAGAGGGGAGGGGAGGGGAGGAGGGTTATCTCGAGGTTGAGACAAAATGGAAGCTACGGTGCGGGGTTTATCGTTGGTTGCCTGTTCGGGGGTTAGACTTGCAGGTCATATATGCAGGTTGTCGGTTGGGGAGGGTTGGGCTTGCGGCTGCGTGAGTGAAGCAAGCTGAATGACTGCACGTACTTGCAGGTTGGGACGAGCTAGATGATGACAAGCATGCCCTGTTGTTATCGATAGAACAACAATCAGGCCGAAATGCTACACGTTGCATCGTCGCGCTCTAGAGCAGCGAAGTGCCCAAGCATGTGTCACCAGAGTCCAAGCAGCCGGTGGCTGCTTCGCGAAGATGGGGTCAGCCAACAAGAGCGAGAACCAGGTTCTGGCCGGTAGTACCGTGTTTGATGCGGCGGCAGGCGGTTGCAGTTGTACTCGTGGGCGTTGTCCCGGTATCACTGTCACTGCAATTTCCCGAACGGTGCAACGCGGGCGCTGCATGGTTCCCCGCATTAACAAAAAGAAAGAGCAAAAGAGTCACGAGTACAACGACTTTGCTACTTTCCTTCCTCGACTGAGAAACATATTACCGGCATTTGGTTGGGGAAATCGCGTCGCTTACGGCTTTTTAGCTTCGATCCGGCAGGAAGATCCGTCCTCTCGGGTGTTCTGCTGCTTCCTGGTATCTTGCATTGCTTCTTTTTTTTTTTTTTTTTTTTTTTTTAGATATGCAGGCCGGAAGTGAAGCCTTGGCGGATAGGGCTGGCTTGCAGGTTGCATGATGCATATTAATGCATGGCTGAGTGAGACCTTAACATTCTTTGAAGGTGATCGATTTCCAGTCCGCACAGTTGGTTTATTGAAGCCTTACCCAAACATCAATGCACGAGAGGGAACAAGGGCATTCCTATGGAAGTTTGTTGCTTGCTAGCTGAGTGTTCTTGAATAGGTTTGTAGTCGAGGATTAGTAATGTCTCTTGATGAGCCATCCGCTGCAGCTTACGGTGTTTGTTGTAATGCGGGTCCCCTCTCAAGGCTTACGTTAGGACTGCAGGAAGACTGTAAGACATACAGCGTTGTCTTGGGTTACTTGATACTCCAGTAATGTATTATAGTAAGTGCACTGCAACGAGATTCTACGTGGCTGGAGGTTCTACGGCTTGGCCAGCTCGGTAATTGCTTGAACGACATTTTGTTCTCCGATTCTTTCTTTGACTGTGTGACCGAAGCAATACAAAGCATGGCTCCCGCTGATGTCGAGAAAGCGGCAGAATCGACAAGTGCGCGCGAACTAAGAGAGGGTGCAGTCGCCCCTCCAGGAACCGAGTATGGAAGTGGCGATATCAAGGTTCTGGCTGATTCCAGTGTGTCTGCCAATGTCAAGACCACGGCGGATGGCAACATTGTGTTGATCCCTCAACCGAGCGGTACGGTATAGCCACAGTCTTGCACTTGTCTCATCCTTAAACAATTCACTAACAACACTGTGATGCAGCTGACCCGGACGACCCTCTGAACTGGAACTGGAAGAAGAAGCATCTCGTGTTCGGGGCCTTGATGCTGCCTTCATTCCTCTCCAATTTCGGCATCACCTATGGTGCCGTTACTTTCGAGAAGCAAGCCCAGACATGGGACATGAGTGTGGCTGCAGTCACAAATTCAATCGGTGGTGCCTTGTTCATGCTGGGTCCCGGTGGAGTTGTCGCAGTCCCCTTAACTGAGAGATTTAGGAGGTGAGCAACACACCGCCAAACCATCAAGAATTGTGTCAATCCTCACGGCTTATTCATACGCAGACTTCCGATGCTGTTCTGGTCGCAGCTTTCCGGCCTGATTCTCATCATTGGTGCGACTTTGTCGCCTACGTACGCGGGGTTCACTGCCGCTCGAGCGTTGCAGGGGCTGTTCGTTTCGTCACCTCAAGTCATTGGTTTGACCGCCATCCATGACATGTTCTTCTTCCATCAGCGAACTCGCAAGATCAATACCTGGTGCATCGCATTTCTGGCTGGGCCAATCTTCGCACCTATCATGTCATCTTTGATATTGTCCAAGACTGGATGGCGGGAAGACTTTGCCGTGTTGGCCGCTATGTACTTTCTGTCGCTTGTCCTTGTCATCGCCATGGGGGACGAGACAGCGTTCGATAGGAGAAGCCCGGGTAACAACATCAAGGCTTGCGGGATTCGAGGAAGATTGGAACTGTTGACGGGTGTGACTGGCTGGAAAACCAAAGGCCGCCCAAGCCTTTGGTCCGTATCTGTTCAGATCCTTCAAGTGCAGATCAAACCGCAGATACTGCTCCCAAGTAAGCTTTGCTTCCATCACAATTGCTAAACAGGCACTGATTGATTCTGTAGCCGTTGAGTTCTACATGGTGCTTGTCATGTGGACGATTGGATTCGTCACCACACTCTCGCAGATTCTGTACCCAGCGCCGCACTTTTTTACTCCAGTCCAGGTTGGACTTTTTTACCTGGCACCATGCATTGGATCCGTGGTCGGGGAGCTGTATGGCCGTTGGTTCAACGATTGGCTGTGTGCCCGGTATATCCAGAAGCACGACGGTAAATACCGCCCCGAGAACCGGCTCTGGAGCTGTTATCTTGGATTGTTACTTGCCGTTGCAGGCCTGGTAATATACGGGCAAGCCCTGCAGCATCAGCTGTCATGGGCAATTCTGGCGGTCGGTTATGGGGTCTATGCAGTGGCGCAAAGTAGGTGTTACGCGGCCTTCGCAGTCCAAAGCGTTAAGCCTTGCCCTTTTTTATTTTATTTTTCTTTTGCTGACTTGGGTCTATTGGGCGGTGGCGGTGCCAGTTGCGATCATAGCGTATCTGCTGGACATCTTTCCAGACCATTCGGTTATTGCTTCCGCAATCATGAACTTCTGGTGAGACCAACCCATAACGTCGTCCCACGCGGGTTGACGAATGCATTGCTTACTTCGGCGAAGGCGAACAACAGGCGGTTTCTGCGTGGGCTATTTCGAGCTGAAGTGGATAACCCGCACCGGCGCAGGCGTGACTTTGGCACCCAAGCGGCCCTGTTGGTCGCAAGTTTCTCGACAATCATCGCTGTGCAGGTCTGTGGGGGGAGGGGAGTGGAGAGCAAAATATCCGGCTCCGAGCGTTGGAAGCTAAGGGCAGCTGGAAACGAAGCTTCAGCATTGCAACAAAATCGTACGATGAGGTGGCTCTGGCAATCGAGACCGGCTGCGCCGTGGTTTCTTCTGCTGTAACACGCGGGCGTAAGGCCTGTGTGACTTTGAGCTCTTGGCTGGAGGCTGCGATATTGCGAGACGGATTGCGGACGGGAATAGAGACCGGTCAGTTTCCTGCCTGCAGCCGTTGTGGCGAGTAGATGAGGCTGCATGGAGGTCATGTACAGTAGCGGATCGTGAGACGCAGCTGCAGCTTTCCTCGTGACTCCGTCCAGAACCTTGGCTTAGTGAAATGAAGCAAGGTCATCCAGAGTCCAGAGTGTGATCCCAATCAGGGGCATGGCGGATGGCGGTCGGGGCGACGCACAAAGCCTTCTTTGCGCATGATGGAAATGAAGACGCATCAGCGGGCGCTGCCACAACGGCAGAGGCTGGACGTAGTGGATATCGCATGGGTAGCGCCGATGGAGTGGCGGAGCCTCCCCTGAGCGTTGATTCGAGCAGTGTTGGACACGTGAAGCGTAGTGGTCCAAGGAGAATGTGAGTCGGTAGCACAGGTACGTGGCTGACTATCTAGCATAGTGCTGCAGAAACGTCTTGCAACGTCCCTTGCGCAGCAGGAGTTGTTTTTGCCGTGGGAGGCTGGCGTGCTGAGGCGCAGGGCAACGGCAAATTGCGGGCGTGGAGGAGCTGAGGGCTGAGGTGGAAGGAGCACTACCGGCGCGTGCCACGTGAAAGCGGCCGGGGATGGTGCTTGCAACGGGCCGGGATGCGGAGGTCGAGGAGGTCGAGAACACCAACAGAGCAGCTCGTGGGGAGGAGCAGGTAGGGATGGCCGTGGTCTATTGGCTTGGCGGCTCGACGGCACTTGCCTTTGGCAGGCAGTCGGAGAATTGGGAAAAAGGCCGCTGCCAGATAGGGTCACACGCGCTGGGGCTGCAGCTGTCTCGGCACCGCGCATGCTGCCCGCACCCCATCTGCCTTATGGAGAGACACGGCCGTACAATGCGAGAGACGTCACGGAAGACAGTGCGGCATTGCGCAGCCTGGAAGCTACCTACGCGGGACGAGGCACGCAGGCGCCAGCACATGGCCCGCGACTCTTATTTTTGGCTTCTGGTCTGGCCTCTTCGGCTCTTGCTCCGTAGCAGCCGTCCCTGTAGGATGCGATTGAATTTGCTCCTGCCGTCAGCCGGCCGGCCAGAACCACGGGCAGAGACGCCTGCTGCTTGGGGAGGCGTGCTCTGACTGGAGAGAATATTATTGCCATGCTGACCGGGCAGATGCGTGTTTCCACTCGCTTGCCGCACCGACTGCCGCCGCCCTGGAGCCCTGTCCCAAGCTGTTAATTGCGCTGCTGCTTTGGGCGCAGGCCTCCAGAGTGGCGTACCTGCACACGCTAAAGGCTCATGGCGTCGACAGCCCGCAGCAGCCCTCCGACCCACGCCCTCGGGGCTTCTGCAGCTGCCCGCATGAAAGACGGCCTGCCGCCCTTCACCACGCCCCATGCTCCATTGTTGATCCCACCGCCGTCGCTCGCTTTCAACCGCTGCTCCAGCTCCTCCACGCTCTTTGTTGCGCTTCTTCGCCATCGCTCAGTGTTTGATACAATACGGACCGTTCCCGCTCCCATCTGCAAGGGGCACTCGACCTTCCCACATTCTCCGGCCGCCTGCAGAGCCTCTCCACCACCGTCCTCCGTTGCAGGACAGGACCCCCGCCCGCCAGCTCTCGCGTGCGCGCTGCCGTTGGGCGACCGAAGCGCTCCCGACACGCCTTGAAATTAAAGGATGCTTTGGCCTTGCAGGCGGGGCTGACCGTCATGACCAGCTCGTTCTCGTCTTGCAGCTGCACCCACGGCGGCCCGGCAGAGGCTGCGGATATGGCGTGGCAGGCCGCTGCAGCCCAGAAACCCAGGTGCGCGCAGTCGGCGGCGATAACGGGTCTGTCGCACCATGAGCAGCGCTGTCTGAGACATCGTTTTGCGCCTTCGAGGCCCGCTGCGTCTCGTCGCCGTCTTATAGCTCGGCCAGCGCCTGCGCCGCGCCCAGCGCCCGCTTTTCCAACCTTTCGCCAGCAGCTCGTGTTCATGCTGCTTGCGCTGTTGTTGTGCTGTGGATGCGTCTCTGCTGCAGGGACTCAGACTGATCGGCAGCGGCTGCGTTCGCTAGCTCGCAGAGGATCTCACATCAAGATCGATTGGGATCGCAGCGCACCTCCTCCCTCGCTGCAACGGATGCCGCAGCTCGGCCGCCGCCAGCCCGGCGATGACGCTTCTGCTTCCTCTGCACTGCCCACCACGCTGGTTGCGACGCGCACATCCGGATCCGCGTCCGCCACGGCCCTGGTCGTCGACACCGGCTCCACCGCGACCTCCATTCCGCAGCCGTTCGACACCAGCCTGGGCTCCAACTTTACAAGCGCCAATTGCCCCAATTTCTTCAATTCCTTCCTCGAGAACAGCACATTTGTCGACTGCGTGCCGCTGTCCCTCCTCCTCCAAGTATGCGGCCTCCCGTCTCATTTGCATTCCCGACGATCCCACTAACCGTGACAGACCTCAAGCTCCTTCTTCGATGTCACCCGCTCCCTCGTGCGCACCACACAGGTGCTTGACGCGTCATGCTCGGCCAATTTCGCCCAGTGCAGTGCCATAATGGATAATCTGGCCACGCAGCTGGTCCATGACGACCACTGCGGCGCAGACTACAAGGCGAGCAATCCCACTGTGCTGCAGGCCTACAAGGGTCTCGTGGCGTATGAGCCGGTCTATCAGGCTGGCTGCTTGCGGGACGACTCGGGAAGCTACTGTGCGTTTTTCTCTTGAACCTCCCGTGCCCGTGCCGTCGTGCTAACCGCGCGGAATTCAGGCTTCGCGAATGCCATAACGAATTCCACATCGCCCACGGATTCCTACCCTTACTACCTTCCTGTCGGTGTGGCATTGCCCGGAGGCTCCCGGCCAACGTGCAACTCGTGCCTGCAGACCACCATGGACGCGTTCTGGACATACACCTCGAATAAGACGCAGCCGATCAGCGAGACATATGCGCAAGCTGCAGGAGTGGTCAACATACAGTGCGGGCCCAATTTTGTGAACGCGACAGTGGCGAAGTCCACCACTAGTGGAGTAACGCCGAACGCGTCGCCTCCAGGACTGTCCTCGGCAGCCTTGCTAGTCGCCTTGTTCGCACTTTTGTTGTAGATGATACCCAACACCGATGGTGCCTGACATTTCCGGCTCCTTCTGGACTCTGTCATGGAATTTACACGGCCGGACCCTAAAGCTGGACAAACTTACCAGGATCCCGCTTATTGCTTGGCTCTGGCATCTGATTAGACACGACTCGCAACCGTTTGCGGGCCGGCTCTCCTTTAATTTATCGTACCTCAGAACAGCCCACCACGATGTTCATAGCGGCGCACATACACCCCGAAGGGCTCTCTCATACATACTTTCTCGTATACAGCGAAGGCGAACTGGAACTTTCTTTTTGATTCATACCCTACCTGTGGCGCACCGGACCAGTGCAGGGCATCACGCAGACCCTTTTCGAGTTGATATAGGAACCACGCTATGTTGGATAAAATGGCCGGGCGAGGCCTTGTTGACGATGTTGACGATGCTGTAGATACTTTAATAGACCATTCTTAATTTCAGTTTGAATTTCGCATCGCGCATGACGCGTCCGAGGATCGGCGTACGAGCACCCGCATCCACAAAACCCTTGTTCCTGACTCGGATGCTACCGACTGGCTGACAGGCGACAGGCGACAGGCACCGATGGCTTGTACGCCTGCATCCGTCTCCACGCTGCCGGTTGGACTGAGCTGAGATGCAGCGCCAGCAAACACGCAAAAGCACGTAGAAGCATCGCCGTTGGCGTAGAAAAGCCGGTGCAAGGCTCGAGGTTGGCGGGGGGCTGGGGAACCCCGGTCATGGTAGCGTGCATCGTCCCCGGTTGATCTCCCGGCTATGGCTTGGCGACGGGAACGCTCAACCGGCCTGATAGCTACAACGGCGGAGGATCACTAGCTCCTATGTCCGCGCCTGAGGATATCTGCGAGCGGCAGATCTGGCAGCGGCGTGTGGCCAGAGCAACCGGGGGGCGCGGCGACGGAAGCGTGTAGGAAGCGCAGCTGGGAACGATGGCTGGCACGCAGACCTTGCCCAAAACACGCTGCGTTTCAAGAGGTGGCAGATCGATAGCCCTGTGTAACGTCAGCCTTAAACCAGAGCTCTGCTCGTCTGGCAAAAGGATATCACTGCACAACCGCCTGTACCCATCTCCCTCGTGCAAGCTTCCGCCGCAACCGCCTCTACCCCCATGGCCGACCCAGCCATCATGCGGCTCGACGCCGCGCCTGCGCCCGTGCCCGGCCGCCGACAGGACATCATCAGCGCCATCCTGAGCGACTACGGCGACAGCAGAGACCTGGACGACGACGTCGAGCTGGACGACTACTACACGCAGGCCCGGTCACCAGCCCCACCGGTGCCCGTGCCCGGCGCCGCTGCAGCGCTACCGGTGCAATCTGCAGCTGCGTCACCACCGACGGCCAAGGACAAGCCGCTGCCGCCGCTTGTGGGCTTCCAACTGCGAGGTGGGTGCCCTGAAGCCCTTGCTGAAGGCGGTACGATCGCCGCCAGCCAGCGACATTCTCGATCCCGGGGCAGCGCGTGGTAAACAGCGCTCAGCCCCGGCCGCGGCCGTGATTTCGGCGACATGGCGATGGGCGCGGTATAAGATAAGACGGCCCGCCAAGCATCCTCACTGACAGCGCTCTCGCAGTGGCCGATGCGCCTGCAGCCTCGCAGTCAGGCGCGCCGAACGGGAACGCGCCGGAAGCGAACATGCTCATCTCATCAGTCTCGCGCTCGTTCCGCGGCCGACGCCAGAAACCGCCAGACCTGAAGCTGGCCCGCAGCAACGGCTCCACAGCCATCGCGCCGGCCACCGCTGCCACGCCTGCCAAGACCGACACCAGCTCCCTGTTACCTTCCCTGTCCCACTCCGCTCTTCACCCTCAACACCTGCCCACTCCCGACCGTGCCAGAGCGCACGCATCCGCCCGTCTGCTCAACGAGCTACCGCTGCCGCCGACCCCGCCGCAGCCTCCCGCCAAAAACAACCCTCGCAGCCCGTCCGACCATACCCCCTCCGCTGCGGGTGCAGCTGCCATGGGTAACAAGGCCTCGAAGGCCGCCGGCGACCCAAGCTCGCCATCGCAGCGCTCCAAATTCTCCCTGCGCCGCAAGCCCGTCAGGGAGGATGCGGTGCCGCCCGCCGAAACTGCCAATGGCGCCCCCAAACCCCCGGCTCAGGGTGGCCCTGCTCCTGGAGCTCAAGCGCCGGCCGCGCAAGCTCCAGTTCCCGCTCCCCCTCGCGCTCCGGCATTGCACAACCCCAAGTCCACCACATCGCTGCAGCAATCCGGCTCCCAACCCTCGGCTTATCAGTCCGAGGAAAATACTCTAACCGAACCCGGCGGGCATTTGCAGTCGCCTTCGACCACATTGTCTGATGCTACCGTGGTCAGGGACCGCTCCAACTCACCGCCCACTGAGCCCGAGGAAGAGGAGCCCATCACGCCAACACTCAAGCCAGCTGCCGTCGACTTACTCCCTTCTCCCAGCCCGCTCCCTGAGGAAAGCCCGTCCAAATATGGCGTCGTCAAGAAGCCCAGCAACCCAGCACTCGAAAAACAGAAGGGTGCTGCTATGCACTACCGCGGCAAGAGTAGCACGGGCTTTGATATCTTCAAGGTAGGCACCCGAATCTTGCACTGCAAATATCTCTTGGTTGCGCGTCGTTCAGTGCTTAAATCGTTTGTTCGCTTTCAGCGATTGTGAAGTAACTGAAGCTCCTAGTCTTCGACGAACAAACTCCAGAACACCAGACGCTACATGGATGCCCACTCGCCGCCGCTGTCCCCGACTCCAGAGTCTGTCGTGAATGTGCCCTCTACGGTTACTTCGCCGCTAGAGCTCACTAGTAATTCGGCCCTTGTCGGCTCGACGCTTCCCACTTTCGAGCTCTTCAACACGCAGCTTCGCCCGGAACGGAGCGTTGTCCCCAGGCTCAATTGCGTCCACATGCAATGTTTTCACAATCACCGGCGCTTTCATCGAAGCAATAATCGCGTGCTTCCCATCGGTTGCATGCTCTGCTTCTCTTGCAGCCCCGAGTTTCATTGGACTTGCACATGGTGCGCCCTCCGCATCTGCCAGGGTTGTCGAGTGAAGATTGAATCAGTCCCTCGCAAAAGCCTCGACATGTTCATCACAGAAAAATTGGGCGAGAAGATTGGCAGAGACACAACCGTCGTGAAGATTAATAAGGAAAACTTAATGGTCAAGAAGAAGAGGAGGTCAATGCATGAGCCGAGCCAAGTCGTCGTGTGGGAGAGTTGAGTGGATTGATACCCTAAGAAAAGAAAAGCAAGAGTCTGGCGGAATTGTCACGGTGTTCGGAGTATTTTCTCACTGCACACAGCATTATCCGGTGTTTCGCGCATGCATCTACGGTTACGGTCCTGGCTCTGGCGTTTGTTCAGCGATATTCTGGAAGCATCTCTTTCCGCTCTCATCTATGGAAACTGGATTACGCTGCAAGTATTGGGTTGTTTTGAGTGCCTCTCGGTGGTGCTCGAATTCGTGCTCGGAATCGAGAAAACTGAGAATGGCCGATGTGTCTCGACCTATTTCATCTGTTGATCGATTCCAACCTGGCACACCTTTCTTTTTCCTTCGTTTTCTTTCCGTTGTCTCATACCTCTCCCGCTTTCTCCTTCTATACCCGCGTTTGGGATCTGCCCGTCTACAGCACGGGATGTTGGGCCGAATCTCCCCACCGCCGGTGGGCTTAATCAGGGTTACTTCGCCACGGTTTCTTTAGCTGGTGACGAAAGGGAATAAGAAGGATCAAGCATCCAAAGTCTCGAATGATATCATCTCCGCCAAAGGTTCCTTGGCCGGTCAATAGATTTTTTTTTTTTTTTTTGGCAATGAGAACACCTCCGGTAGCAGCACTTGGCATGTATAGCACAATGCAATAGTAATTCGGGGTCCGAGCAATACATTTCCCCGCCTTCGCCTTTTTTCCTTCTATGATGCGTATTGTCCGGTGTATGTTTTTCTTTTTCCTTTTTCTTCGGGACACGCCGTGCATGACGCGGCAGAGCTCTGTTTTCGCAATATCATTGCGGAGACCCGATCGAGCGACGAAGAACGTCAACGATGTGGGGAGTGCGAATCGGAGTCTGGCGGACATTCGACCTGAAGAGGGGATATCTCTTGCGTACGCGGCCTCTTGCGACTCTTACCCCTCCTTCCACCGGTCTTCGCAAGCTCCAACCTACTGCTCTTGGCTGCCCGCACCTTTCAACTCCATGTTTTGTGGGACTTGACGCTGAAGCGGGCTTGGCCTCTATTGAGTAGCTGCGGTGTCGGAGGGAATGTATGGAGAAATAAGAGATAAGAGAGAGGAAGTGGTGCTTAGATGCGATGCCACGTCAAGGGTACTGTTCTCATCAGTTAATATATTGACGATCGTGCGTCTCGTGCTTCCTGCGAGACTACCGTTCGGGCTATGCTGGTAAGTTTGACGTCCTTGTGTCTCTTTCCCTCCACATTTTGAAGAGTGCTCACGGCGGAGCACGAGGCCGCGAGCTGTCGTCTATATATCGTGCGCACTGCGGTAAGCTTACAGAAATGAGCGTTTGGGGTTGAGAAGTGGTTGAGGGCTTCCCTCGAGGTTCTCCACAGTACCACAGTACCCAGAACCCAGTACCCAGACTTGCGCGATTTTTTCGATAGTGCAGTTCCGGATATGGATGCACTGGAGCAGAGATCGTCGCCATTGTTGCGCCCTGGCCACATGGTTCAAAGTTGCCCAACTCTACTTTGACCATCGCAAAAAGTACTTGCGGACCCAGAGAAGATTGTCCCTGCAACGGTCCATGTACACCCCCACGCGTCCTCAACGCTCGTGTGAACCAGCCACGTAGGTGGCTTAGAGTACTGCCTGCGCTCTTCAGCCTCGAGAGCTTATTCTATCGACAACAGTGGTCGCATCCTTCCGAGACTCAATATAATCCCTCGCCTAATAATGTCTGAAGGTCGGATCGAAGTCCTCCTGTACGCTGGTAGACTACCATACCCGATGATTAAAAAAAAATATTAGAGAAAAGAAGCGGAAAGCTCCTCGCATCTGCCGCGTCATTTGGACGCCTCTCGGTCCCATCTTTATTCCTGTCACCTTTGTCAACGATCCTCCCGCTTCATCTTCTTTACAAGCTATATCTCTCCCAATGGGAGTAAACTACGAGCCGCGTAAAGCCTTGGCTGCGGAGTGAGTGGGGATAGTCATCAACGAAGTAGATGTCTCGGGGGGATGCCTTCAAAGTTCCGAATCCCCACCCTCCAATCGGTTCAATCCCCAGAAATAACTACAGGGAAAAAAAGAGACTTCTGCGGATGGTACGCGGGAAAAGAAATAGTGGGAGGCTAAGACGGCGGTCGGTCCCTTCCTTTTTCCTCTTCCCTTTCCCACCAACAAGATTCCGCCAAAATCCCGCGGGCGCCAGCTTCGCCTCCCTCCCCTCCCCGCCCTTCCGTCCGTGGAATTATTGTGGCGATCCTTCGGTTGTACTATTGACCTGGGGCCTACAGCTAGACTATCCATTCTATCTCCCTATAACTACGCCCAAAGAGAGGAAAGATGAGCAGCATCAGGCGCCCATTATGTACTAAGTGTTTTTTTTAAGCGAGTTTGTTGGGAGGAAGGAAGCCGCACGCCGTTTCGGCGGGAAAACTCCTGCGAACCTTAATCCGCGTTTGATCCGTACAGCCGGGACCGAAGGAAAGAAGGTTAAGATCAAACGGGCAGGGGAGAGAGGGACGGGGGAGAGATTGGCGCAGCTCAGTAAGCAGCCGCTCACAGAGTGTGTAAGGCCCTTTCTTTTTTAGGGTTCCCCTCCCCAGGTTAGGTTTGTTCAGCCTTACCCATGGGCCCGTTGCGACGGCGTTTTGGGTTGCATTTAGAACCTCTCCACTAGGCCAATGAGATCAGCTCGCCGCAAGGGTAGGGTAGCGATACCGGAAGAGGGATGTAGTACGTCCGTAGACTAGGTGGTAGTAATGACGAGGGATGCGAGAAGGGGCCTCGTGGCGTTGGGGAGAGGGAGCTTGCGGCGGTCAATGAGCTGCGCACTGCGTAAGGAAGCGTCCTAAAGGAAGTAGTCTCAGCATCGGGCAGCAACCCTTCATCAGCAGAGCGTCGGAGAAAAAAGGAATGCGAAAGTACAGGCGCTTTGCGAGTCGTGCACGCACGGTCTGGCGTGAATTACATGATGAGCGTTTGCCCTTGCTGACCGACACAAAGGAGATCAACGGCGGAGGTAAGACCGAAATGCAGCTTCAACTCTGTTCTGGAAGAGCGGAATCATCCGTTATGGTTGGCGCCATCCAGCCCGTCTGAGAGGCGTTTCTGCTGACAGGGTCCAGGGCTGGAGCGTCTCGTTTCTTTTGCTCTCGCTGCTTCTTATGCGCATAACGCAGGCACGAGTCACCCGCCTTTGTCTCAGATCCGGAAGGTGTGATAGGAAGCCGGATGCTGGACAGATCTCGTACATCACTCAAGATTGACTTCGGCAAGGGGGGAACTGTTGAAATGATTACAGCTCGAAGTGCGCTTCGTTCCGTTCGCTGCTAACTCTCTGCTGCCGTCGGCAATTTGAAACGTGTTCTCCACCCTCTCCGCTCCCGAGAGTCCGTTTCGTGCGGGGTATCCTTGCTTGCGAAAACGCCACGACTGACTGTGCCCTTTTCCCTTACCCAAGCCCTTTTCCCACTGCCGCCAACAAAGAAAGGAAGGAAAGGAAAATGCAAGTACATATGTGCAAAGGAGCGAACGAAGTGTGTTCAAAGGAAAGAAAAGGACAGGCAGCACCACGCTTGTGCTATCAATTGATGGGGGTATCTTCCAACGCCTTTCGGCAGCCCTGAGCAATGTCGCCAGGACGCCCGTGTGCAAAAAGAATTCCTGAGCAACCGCCTACGCCTTTTAAGCTCGCCGCAAGCTCTGCTGCGCGGCCATGTACGATGCTTCTTGGAGATTTGTGGGAAATTCGTCGATCGTTAGACTTCTCGTTCGCTTGCTTTGTCCCTGCGGGCTGCATGTTCGCGGCTGGTTCCGAGGGCGAAAGCGCGGCAAAAGCCGCCGTGATGAAAGGGCTGTACAAAGGAAAGAAAGAATGAAAATGGCATTGTGGCACCATGTGCCGTCTTGTGGCGGGTGGCGAGTGTGGCACAATATTGGTCTAGACGAGAAGTCCGCCAAATGCCTCGGCAACACCCGTGAGGGGCCCCTTGACCCGGTCCAACAGGCGACGCTCGCTGCGCTCGCCTTCGGTTTCGACCTTGGTGAGCTGCACCGTCGTGGGGTTGGCCAGCGTGCTCTCGTGCACCTGTTGGTCAGCTTGGTGCGACTCGACGTCGTCCAGGTCTGATCGCTGCTGAGTACTGCGGCTGGCGATCGGGGTAAGCTCAGCATCCGCGTCCCTGTGGAAAGACATGGCGACGCTGTCGTTGGACGCCTCGCGCCGGACATCTGGCCGCGAGTTCGTGCGGAGAGCGGCCTCGCGGTCGGCGGCGGTAAAGCGGTGAGCCGTGTAGTGAGGCGGCGATTCATGGAACTCCATGACAATTTGCTTCTTCGCATTGACGCGAAGTCGCATGCCGTCGTAGAACATGACATCGCTCGCACGGGGCGACGCAGCCAGAAGGACCGGAGCGCAGCGGCGGCGATAGCGGAGAATTGACGATGCCGACGGTTGCGGGTTTTCGGTTAAGGGATACTTGCCCGAAGTGGGGGCAATCTGAGAATCCACCGAGGCGCGGCGCGTAGTGGTGCGGTCAATGGCGTCATCCATGTTCTGCGTGCTGTTGTTGGAAATGTTGCCAGGGCGCGGTGAAGATGGTCTGTTGGGGAAGAGCAGGTCCATGGCAAAGTCCTCAGCATCGCCGTCAGCCTCGCCGAGCGGCTGCTCCGGCTGCTCCGGCTGCTCCTCGTCTCCGTTGCGGACGAGGTTCGGGTACATGGTCCTGATGATGCGTTCCTGCTCAGCGAGCAATCTTCTGGCGTTAAGATCGATGGCCTCTTGCCGGGTTTGGCGGCCATCCAGCTGTCTCTGCCTGCGTCCTCTCCGGGGAAGGCTGCGATAACGGGGCTCGCTTCGGTCCTCCAGAGGCGGGCTGATGTCGACAGCAGCACACAGGTTCTCGATCCAGTCGAGCATTCCCTCTTGCTCTGCAGCGCACAGCAGGAACTGATCCGCCTCCAGACGCAGCCGCATCACGTGCTCTCTGATGGGCCAGAAGAGATGTGGGTCGGTCTGGTAGACGGCCTGGCGCGAGTTTAGCGGCACTAGTTTTGCCAGCGGCGACTTGGGCATCAGGTCAGTCTTCTTGAAGTCCAGGGCGAGTCCAAGCTCGGCGTGCTGGAGCGAATAGGTGCGCAGCAGTTTGCCGGGCGCTGGCTTCTTGTTTTTCGAAAACAAGCTGGTCTTGAGGCGGTAGATGCTGAGCTGCGTGCCGCGGAGGATTGCGTAGACGTCTTGCCATTGGCGTTCCTTGAGGCACGGCTTGTCGAAGAAATTGATGCATTCGGTCTTGATGCCCAGCAGCCCTTCGAATAACACCGAGCACGAGTAGCTCGGCAGAGCTTCATTGGTGGATTTCTCCGCGGGCTGGCGCGGAGCGTATGCGGGCGGTTTGGCGTTCAGGTCGGCCGGCTGGGTGTGGGTGTGGAAGGTGTTGTGGTAGCCGTAGCAGTTGGCGGCCGGGGAGCTGGAGTTCGTGGTGGTGGTGGTGGTCGAGGTCGCACGGGAGGTGTTTGCGGAGTCGTTTGCCGGGGCAGCACGCTGCTGGGGCTGGGGCGGGGGGCACTGCGGCATGGCGCACTGCATCATGGCTGTGTGTTGGCGGAAGAGCGCAGCACCCAGGGCAGAAGCGCTCATGATGGAGGGCTTTGTTTGAGCGGCGACCGGGGTGAATTTGAGGGCGGGTCGAGGAGCTATGCGGCGCAATTGGCGCACATGTCGGCTCGGGGGTCTGGATATGACAGGCGGGTTGCGCCTAAGCAGTGTCTGGATGGCGGTCGTGGCTCGCAGGTTAGCTCGGGGCGGACTGGTTGTTTTAGCAGGCCCGGACGTGCGCGCGGCGGCGTGTCTCAGCTGTGTATTTCGCCTTGTCGTGGTCGGGTGTGGCTTTCGTCTGGACAAAGAGGCACGCACACGCACGCGGCAATGGTCGTCTTTTCAGCGGGCTTGATATCTGGGCATGACCAGCGCGGACCAGGGGGCCTGGCTGCAGCCCGGCCATGATCGTGGAGCGCGCGCGGGGAACTGGTGCGGCCATCACACCACAGGCCTGCGCGTGAACCACCAGCTTGCAGCGACCGCCGCCCGCCCTTCCAAATCCCCCAAAGCGCCCCTCTCCACCGCCCCAAGCCGGCTTTCACCGCAGATCGGCCAAGGCGACGAGCCGCGCCCAAGCCCGTTTCTCCTCCCGCCATGCCACCGCGCCGGCCTGGCCGCTACCGCGCCGCCGTCGCAACCTCACCCAAGGGCCGCTGTGCGACTGCGAGGCGCGTTCCTGGCTCCCAGGCTTACGTCGGCGCCGCCGCCGAGTCAAGCGGAAACAAAACGGGCCCCACCATCTGCAGCGGGCGCTTCCGGGGCAGATCTCACCTGAGGTCATTTCTGCCGGCTCGCGTCTCGTTCAGTGCCGTGACCGCCAGGGTGCTGCCCTGCCACCCTGCCTGCAGCCGTCACGTTACGGCGCTAGCAAATCGCAGGGCGGCGCGGCGGTGGGTAACGCTCTGTTCTGCAGACAGCGACAGCGCCAGACCTGTGCGAGCGCCCCGGGTGGGTAACGCCCAGCGCGCCGCCCTGCTTTCGCCCTGCTGCTACGGCCTGTCATGCGCTGCCGGGGTGGAGAGCCGTGGTCATATGCGACGCCGCTTTTGGCAGCCAGAGCTGGCGGTCTGCGGGCCGCGCCTTCGACATTGGGCTTCTCACCCATTGACTAGCACGCCCACAGCCTAGCGGCGCCTGGTTGCTGGCGACTCCAAATCTTCTGCACTACTGCCGTGTCTCAAGATCTAGACGGCAGCACCGTTGCCCGGCTCTCGCGACAGTCCCTATCGTCCGCAAAACCTCCCGCGTGGCGCTGAGCCGGCGGTAGCACGTCCAGGCGCCTCCCCACGAGGCCCGTCACGTTTTCGCGGTGCAGCTTCCGTATCCGCGCCATCTGCTGTGCCCGCAAGGCGCGCCTGGCACCTGTCCAGCTCGTGCTCCCATCCAACGTTTTCTCACTCAGCTCGGCTCAGCCGTGAAGGGTATGCGACGACCTTTTATGCATCCTTCCTCCTTGAGATCCGGAGATTATGCCCTGAGCGCAAACACCAGGCTCAGGGAATATCGATCTACGCCGACTAATGCATGTCATGATGCTGATGGGAGCTCTCGGAGACCCGAAACGTCTCAGCCGCCGCCATCCCCAGCTGCTCAGGGTTATAGGCGTTTGCGAAGCATAGGAGCACGCGACACGGCTGGATAAGTTCAGGAACCCCGCACTTCGATCACTTCCGTCAATGGTCGGCAGATGATTGTACCAGGCTACTGTCCTGCCGGCCCGTCAGCTATGGCGACAGGAGCACCGCATGCCGTTTTGGAAGAGCACGGGATCCTTTATTTGTTACACGAGCTGTGAGCCCGTCGGCCGGTTGTTTTCCAACGTCTTTCACGAGTCGCGCGGGCCCCATCCTGACGTCACGCTAGCTCTGTGGCTCCTCCGAAAACCGCAGCCTTACGGAAAAGGCGGTAACTAATTTTTCTTTTCAAGGCTATCCGACAACTACGTCAGCTGTGCACCTTCCGCGCCGTCAATGCGTTCGACGGTCCTCCTATCGTCGGCCCCGGCAATTGCATGCGCTGACGACACATCGGGGTAATCTCTGAGATGACGATTTACTCGCGTCCTCCCTGCTGTGTACGCCTTAGGTTTGACATCGCGCAAGTTGGAAGAGGCCTGCTCGAAATGTTACGGGCGGGTTTGAGCGATTGGACCTCGCACCGGAATAGAACAATGGCTCAACAGCACTGTGAAAATAGGGAGGAGTCCCTTTGAGCCGGTAAGCTGTATCATTCTAAGCTCTGAGCCCTCGGAAGATCATTGACGTAGGTAGTAAGCAGCGACTTTCAACGTGGCACTGATGCTGGAGCTTCAACATGGAGCTTGGACTCTGCGCGTCCGTTAGAGCCTGAAACAGTGGGGGCCGCGCGCAGCGTGCAAATAGACCGTCTGCTTGTGGATTACGACAGCGCACGTAGTAGTGTCGCACCGTTGTTGTATTACCGAAGAGATGGATTGGGCTGTTCCACGACGTGGCACCGGCAATGCTTCATTGGAGAGGTTTCAAGGCCGTCCAGAAGCTTCTCATCACTCCGCATGATCGACAGACTGCTGATGGCGATGTGGCTGCAGTAGTCTGGAAGGCTACTGCACTTCGAGCTCTGATACGTGGTTCAGTCGTAAGCTGAAGCATGCTGACCGTAGATCAGATCGTGGCGCTCAACCTAGTCAGCCAAACGATCAAGAATAGCCCAGGTTGATGAGCTACTTGTAAGCTCTGGGGCAAGCGCCATAGCCCCCAGGAGAGAACAAGGACGGAGCATATTATGTGAGATGCTCATATCCGCTCTTTTGTTCCCTGGCCCAGGCTTGGATGGTCGAATGGTTACCATAGTCCCACACCAGCTCACGCTGCTTGAGCATTTCACCTGGGAGCCTGTGGATCGTCAAAAGATGCGGGGCCAATTACGTCGTGACAGCGAATGGGATTATCTCAACAAATAACCATTTCCGCCCTTCTGGTTGACACGAAGACGACACGATCACTACCGCAACTTTACGCGCGTCGAGGTCGCGCAGTGGCTACGAGGCGAGGTTGCATATACGCCACTCTACCATCGTTGCTCAGATAGTGCAGCCCCCACCCAATCGCCTTGTTCCCTCCCAACAACACAACACCTCTCCTCCAGCCGCAAGGCCATTCTTCACATTCATGAACCAGACAATCAACAAACCGTTTGTATTTCAATTGTGCGTTGAAAGTCTCCATTGCTATTACATCCGCAGAGTGCTGTCACGGCCCGCAACGTTCCACAAGCTGGACGCCACATCCACTTGACAAGCTGAGTCCCCTCCCTGATTCGTCACGATTTGTGTCGCTGCTACATCGGGTTAGCAAAGAACCAAGGGCCACCTCTACCTGTCTCACAGATATCGCACCATGATTACCTGGGTCTACAGTGCTACCACTATTACCATCCACATATCATGAGCGAGGATGGCGGTTCTAGTGATTGACAAAATATCCAATACTTCTGTGCCCTGCCTTTACTGGAAACCTGAAGTAAACATCTGGGAGTAAATACAATTGACCTATACAAATATATGCGGATGGAATCCTACTACCTGCGGAAGGAGGGTGCATTATCTTTGTGCGACATATGGACATAGGGCTAATGCTTCCGTAACCCACCATAGGGTGATGTGTCTTTGCGCAACGGTGTACACATCAACCAACCCCTCACCAATCCATAGATGCCGAGAGTTTTCCAGGGCCTCTCTCAACTTTCAAAGGAGGAACTTTTGGTGTGAGAGACAAGTGTATTCGTCGTCTATACCGACAAGCTGGAACAAGCCGACAATCCACTGGCGAACGATGCAAGAATAGAAACTTGACTGCTTAATGCACACGTAAAGCCGCCTCCTCTGCTCATTAGCATAACATAGCTCCCTCAACCGGACATGACAAATCCTCTGCCTCTCTCACGAACCTAGTAGCTATTGTATATACAAGCGAATATGTATATGTGTATATCTATATATGTCGTAGAAGAGCAATCGAGAAGAATGGAAGGAAATCGGGTATCGCTTTCGTTTCTTCGTTCCCAAGACACATCAATCCCTCTGCTCCGAGTTTGCGTTCCCCACTTCTGTCGCATGAGAGAGATCAAACAAGCCGCCCGAAAACGAAAAAAAAAAGAAGAAAATAGAGAAGAGGGAAAAAGACGGAAGGCTCATCCAATCTACAACAGCCCCGGCGTGCTCACTGCCTCCTGCTCCCTCTTGATGCGGTACAGCGCCAGCTTCGCGAAGCGGCCGAGGCTGGCCCAGAAGTGGCGGCCCGCCGGGTGGTCCATGACCTTCTCGAGCAGCGCGACGACGGCCTGGCGCACGTCCTGGCGCGGATGGAACAGGCCCAGCGAGAGGTGGAAGAGGCCGCTGTTGGACTCGGGCGTGACGCTGAGCAGCTGCAGTATCGTGTCGTACTGGCGCTGCGCGGCGGCCGAGATGGGCGAGAGCCGGCGGTCGGGCGCGATGGGGGCAACGTTGGCCGTCGGGCTGACCGGACTGCCGCCGCTGGCGGCGTCGTCGTCGTCGTTCGCCGAGACGTCGTCGTTGTTGCCTTTTCCGTTCAGGATGGCGGCGATGCTGTTGTCCTTGTTGTTGGCGTCCTCCTTTTCATCGCTCGGCTTGGGCTTGCCGGCCTCCTCGACCGCGCGGGCGAGGGCGAGGTAGACGCCGGCACTCTGCTCGTGCGTCAGGCGCGTCGCGCGCAGGCGGTCGTGCAGCCAGAGCAGGTCGAGGTGGCGGATGGGCTGGCGCTCCCACATGCGCGCCAGGTCCTGGACGTAGCTGTAGTAGGAGCGCGTGTTGCGCCAGCCTTCCACCCGGTGCACGTTGGCGCCCAGCTCCCGTAGCCGCTCGGCCTCGGTGGCCCACACGTAGCCGTGGCCCTTGATGTTGGCGTCGACGGGCGAGAACTCGGCCTCTGGCGACGTGGGCGATAGCGCCGAAGCGGCGGATTGCGCGCCGATGTGCAGGGCGGAGGCGCCGTAGACCGTCTCTTCGGACGCCGCTGCGAGCCGGGTGAATTTCAGCACCCAGTCGCGGAACCGCGATCGGATTGCCCCTTCGCCGAGACGGTTGGAGATGGCGCCAAGGATGGCTTCCATGAATTGTGTGTCTCCAGTGGGGTCGATGTCCTTTCCGTTGGTGCTGGGCATGTTCATGCTGAGGTTGGCGTTCAGCCCCTGACCCAGAGCACTTGCAAGCCCGGGGGGCAGCATAGCTTGCTGTTGTTGGAAGTAGAGCAGCCCATCTGTCACCCCTGCGCCCTCAATCCTGTGAGAGATTTTCATCCGACCTGCAGGCAAGTCGCAGAGCACATCCCACCACTCCGGCTTGTGTGCGAACGCAGGATTGGTGACGCCGGCAATAAACCCGGGAACTTGAATCAAGTCGTCGATTTTGGTCAGATCAGTATAAGGAAATGCGTGGCGAGTGAAGCCTCGCAGCACGCCTCCGGATGCTAGTGCACACGCTGCAAGGACGGCTTCAGCAACTTCTCCAGACGGCCGATTATGACCAAGGAAGACAATGCGTTTTTGGGTCAGCAAAGCGTTGACTAGCACAATGATCGGATGTGTATAGGCTCCGGAAGTCGTGAGATGCGGGTGCAGCGTGAAAGGCTGCGGAGAAGCTGCGTGTGGCGTGGAGAACGTCTGGATGAGCTTGATGAGGGAGAAGTCTCCGACAGTCTCTGGCTGAATAGCAGTCGGGACCTTGATGGGCACCGGGACTCCATTGTACATCACACGAGACTCAAACTCGTGCGTGTCTCTTGGAAGAGTGTATCTGTTGGCAGGCGCCCGAGTTGGAGACCCTGAAGTTGTCTTGGACAGTGCTAGTTGGGTGTCCTCCATGTCTTCGACCTGCCTTTGGGCAACCATTTGCTCGAACTTCTCGATGAACATATCGGGTGCTGTAGAGGCCTGGAGGATATTGCGTTCGAGGAAAGACAGTCTTGGTAATAGCGAGAGATCCATGGAATTGAGCGAATCATACAGAGATGCGAGTGTCTCTGGCTCGGGGTTGCGGAAGTACTCCTCGATAGCAAGCAGCAGTAAAGGCTGGGAGCGAATGAGCGTCCTGGGCTTTGATATTGGGAAACGGAAGACATTGTTACCTTGTAAATGTGCAGGAAACTGTGTCTTGTGCAGATTGCCATTGCTTTGCAGACAGCACCTCTGTTACTGCGTCAACAACGACCCTTGATACTCACCGCAGCGGTACATACCTTTTCACTGTATTGTCTTGCTTGGTATTCACTAAGTTAAGCACATATATTAAAGGCGGCCCCTCGAAACCCTCGTCGTCACTCTCTTCCGAGTCCTCCGAGTCGAGGTCGTCATCGTCCTCTTCCTCCTCATCGGAGGCAGTGCCATTCTCTCCGTTGGCGGGGCCGTTGGCCGCCTTCTTCGCCTTTCGCTCACTGCGCAAACGCCTGCGCTCTCGCCGCTCCTCTTTGGCCTCCTCCTCGGCCTCGGTGTCCTTGTGCAAGAAAAATATGGTCCAGTCCTGGCTGCGGACGTGAGCCTGATCCGGAAGCATCAGGTCTGCCAGCATATGCTCGTCGCCGCTGATTGGACCGGGGTACTGGTGCTCCATGATACTCCCCCGGTCGATATCGAAGCTCGCGACCAGAATGTACTCGACATGGTTCTCACGCGAATTCGAGGGGTATTGCGAGCGCAGAGGGCGACCCATTCGGCTTGGCGAGCGAGGTCTGAAGTTGCGCGACGAGGCAGAGGGGCTGTAATCGCGGGGGATCAGAGCCGGCGCAGGCGAGCGCGAGGGGCGCGAAAGCGTGGACGGGGAGCGGGAGGGGGGGAAACTGGAGAGAGACGACTGGCGATGCGACTTGGTGGTGGCAGCAGGGGAGATGGTCGTGGAAGAAGAAGGCGGTGGAGGCTGCGCGACCTGCACGGAGGCCATGGTGGAAGGGGCCAGGAGAGCTCTGATGTGAAGTGGACCAGGGGTCGGTGGGGGTGATTTGACTCGTGCGGGGCAGGCCTTGCGCGCGGATGCTACGACGACGCGGTGCAGCGGGCGACTGAGCAGAATCCACAGTTCACTTTATTCCGGCAGCCATTGATAGAGACGATGAGAGTTTTGCGAGCCCAGCTGCAGCTGACCGCGCCGCATGTAGCGCGGCAGGGCTGCGACTAGACGTGCGAGCCCCTGGTCGAAGGCACTCGCTAATTCCCGCGCGGGTCCCCCAAGGCCCCAAGGCCACGCCTGGCGCGTTGCTCCACCGACACGCCGACAGCGCCCGAACCGGCTCAGCATCAACACGCGCGTCATCGAACCGCCTGTGCCTGTGTAACTCCGCCTGCACCGACGACGGTCACCGCCATCCACCACCGCCTTGCACACCGCGCTCCGATCCTCACGCTCCGAACATGGTAAGAAGCCCATTTGCACGCCTCTACGCTGCTCTGACTGATCCGCTCTTAGTCCTCCGCACCCGGCCCTTCGAGCCCGCTCAGAACGTCGAATCTCTTTGCAAACGCCAACCGCGCCTCTCCGTTCCGTCGCTCAGGCTCGAGACTCGACACAACCTCCCCGTCCGCTCTACGTAGCTCGCCTTTCGCGTCGCCCGCAAAGCCCGCAGACATTCGTCCGACCACACCCTCGCGCCTGTCACCTGCGAAGGAACGCGAGAGTCCTTTCCGCCGGTCAACGTCCTCTGTTAATGGCGACGCAGAGGGCGTCAACGCCGACGAGTCAGGCGATGGATCCGCAGCGGAGACTTCTGACAGACCTAGCCTGGGCAGCCCGTTTTTGACAACTCGCAAGACCACCTTGAGCCCGGATCCCCCAGCCTCGCCAACCCGCCCTTCAGTCCAACGCAACATTACCATGACTACGGATACGAGTACCGTTAAACCTCCCCCGTCCCCGCCTGTTCAGCGCCGACCACAACGGCCACCACCTGCGGCCAGAGCCGCTTCGTTGCTCGGTAGCAGCGACCCTCTCGCCCACCTTCCTCCGGCCTTGCTGCACAGCATGCGTGAATCGTTTAGTGTGCTCGATCGCGACAACAAAGGGACTATCAGCGCTCCAGACGTTCAGGACGCCCTCTCCCAGGTTGGGCTCGACAATGGACCGGCTTCGATCACTCCATACTTTGAAGGACAGTCCCAGTCGCTGAATCTCTCCGCATACCTCAACATGATGGCGTCCCTGCTTGCACCCTTGAGCAGGGAGCGGGAACTTCTCTCGGCTTTCGAAGCTTTCGATGACCAGGATGATGGCCAGATTGACGTTGCGGAGTTGAGGGACGCATTGATGAACACAGCGCCGGAGCCAGGTCAGGAGAGGCTCACGGAATTGGAGATCGAGAGAGTTGTTGAAGGCTTCAGAGGTCGCAGAGCTTTGGGAAAGAAGGGCAAAGGTGGCTTGGGCCGTGGGGATGTGTTTCGTTACAAGGAATTTGTCGGTAGTGTTTGTGGCGGTTCATCGGCAAAGGATGCCGATGAAGAAGCGGCTGCGGCATAGTGCATTTCTTACGACTTTGGTACGAGCATTTTGGCGTTGGGTCGGCGAAGCGGGTGTCTGTCGGGTGCATTGGTATAATCATGGCTAGAAATCTCAAGGACATTTTGGAATGAGCCCAATTGAGCAGGTTTAGACTGCGAATACCAACTCCGGGAGTACGAGCAAACTGGCCACGGCAAGTAAGCTGATCTATCGACTGTTCCTTGCATAGCGAGTTTTGTGTGCCAGACTCTGGCATCCAGCAGTATCTACGAGTTTCCCGATGCGAAAGGCGCTGGATGGGCAATTGGCTTGCTTTCGAACCATCATTTCAGTTGCAAGTTTAGAGTACAAGGTGCTATTGCAGCATCCCGCGCAGATAGCCATCCCGAGATTCACCCAGACAAGTGCAGTCGTGCGCGCAGGGTGGCGTTTGCAGATGGTTTGCGTGTTGTAGGTGCAGGTGCAGACCGTAGTTTAACCCGTCGCTCTTCCCTCCACCACCCGCCCCAGCGCCGACACGCTGCTCGCGCCTGGACACAGCCGGACAACGATGCCCTGGTTCTCAATCTCCAAAGGGGATCCACCAACAGCCACCCTGCTGCAAGACGTGGAAATGGCGTCTGATGGCGCATCGAGCGACTCCTCGCTCAGCGACTACGTAAGTTCCTACGTTTCCGTGCTTGTGATCACTGCGCTGATGGCCTGAAAGATGGAGGTTGACTCGCCTACGCCCTCAACTGACGGCAACGCGCCGACCGGCTCTCCCGTAACCGCGAATACCCAAGTCTGTATTCCCAAAATCCTTTTCGCCGGTAAAACTTATTACGCGACCAGGCCAACCACTGCGATATCCCCAATGCTATCGTGAACAACGAACCGCAGAAGCCACCGGTGCCTGCCTGGCTGACCGACCCCGCTGGGAGAGCGGAGATCACAATCATTCCGAGTGTTGACAATCCCAAGGTAAGTCTCTGTGATCTCCCACACCCAGGTAGTATGGCGTACCTCAATAACACCTAGGAGGAGGAGACGGTTTGCGTTCACTATTGCACCCTTACACATGCCGAACTCATTGGGTTGATGCATATAAAGCGAAATGACCCGGCTAGTCACTACCACAGGAAGACCGTAGCAATCCTGAATGAGCTTGGACAGCTCAAGGCGTCGCATCCCGCTGTAGCGCGTCGTCAACAACAACAAGTCGATGATCTCTTGCAGGCGCAATCCACTGGTCCGCCTTCGGGTCCTGCGCGCGACGCGTGCACTACTGGCGATAGTGATGCCCAGAAGGCACAAGGAAACCCTCAAGGCAGCGGCAGGGGCGATGTAAACGCTAGCATTCCCCAGAACGAGCAGCCGGCTCCGTCTGATAATGCTACCAACCTAGCCCAGACGACACAGACTCCTCAACAGTCTCAGCAGAGCAAGACCATTTACGTCGTTCTTATCCAGTACCAGCCCTTGGTGGAGTATGGAGGATCGGAATTTGAGTTCGGCATACAGGACCAGCACCCTAAAATTAACGGATTCTCTATCGTCAATCATTATACGAAAGCCTTCCGACTCCCTGGCGACGCAAAGACCTACGCTTTCAACTTGTTCACGCAACGTATCACTCTGGACTATCGCTACGTGATGCAGAAGGCGTGGGATGACCTGAGTCTCGAGGAGATCCGTGCATACGGCGTCACTGAGGACGGCCCTTCACCGCACATCCGCGGCTTCAAGATGTCGTCGACCAGCGACCCCTACTACTGGCAAGTCCGCTTCGGCTGTGACGAGGAGTTCTGTCGCATCTCGGTCCTCCCGGTCAAATCGAATGATCCAAAGTTGAAGGATCTGCCATTCGTTGAGGCTGGACAACCTCATGGCTGGATTCCGACCTCGCTGGAGCCGCCGAAGCGTCCTGCGGAGACGCCAGTTGATGCAGAGATGGCAGAGGACGCCGACGGTATCACGTCTACGGAGGTGGCATCTAGTATGGAGAAGTCGGACCCAGCTGAGAGCACCGCTTCTACCGGAACCGCTCCTACGGAGACATCTCTACCGAGCGAGGACTGAGTGAGCTGTTGGTTACGGGGTAACATAGGTTTGAGCGAGACCCGACGGGATTGGCGAAATAGTTCTAGGAATGCGATCGATTGGCGAGGCATAGCAAGCAAAGATGACAGTTGATCTAGCTGTACGGTTACATACGGCTTTGATAGGTAATGAACGGGATTGGATGAGAAGCCCCCCCTGAAAAGTAAGCGAAGCATAGTCTACCATACGTTCTAGAAGGTCACCAGACAGGCGGTGATCTGATCGTCTTTACCCCGGATGTTGTACGGGAGACTGCCACATGGAGTTTGACGGAATTGCGGATGACGACACGAATCGAGTGGAGTGCCTACGGTGTCGACGATGCGGGCTGGTCGCTGGAGCATGGCAGGCAAAGCCGGGAGTGTGGTAATAGATATGCTCGCTTCGTGTCCCAAAGCCAGCATGGGCTCCGTCGGACGTGGCCGGCACGGGTAGCCGTGTATTATTAAAAGACTACGCTGGTGGACAAGGTGACGAAAAGAGTAATAGGCGCTTTAGAACGGCAACGTGATTGGCCAGGAGCGCACTGAGCCAATATTTGCGAAGGATCGACATGGGCTCGGGTGCAATACACGTTGATTGTGCTGTGGCAGAGACGGCAAGGAGAGTGGTAAGAGCGTGGAGCGTCCACCCCGTGAGTGCTGGCGTCACCGATCAGCGGCTCCTTACTGACATCGCAGTCAGCAGGCGCAGCGCGAGGCACGGCCAGGGGTCATCCTGCGCGGGGTGGAGCGGCTGTCGTTGAGCGCAGGCTGTGGCGCTGGGCGGCGGTGAGTGGCGTGGCAGGGCCTCGTGACAGTCGCTGGCGTCAGGTAAAACAGGGCGTGACTTGAGCGCCGGCTGCGAGAGGCCGCGAAATGACGAAGATAAAGCTCCGCCTCACGTGCCGCGGCTAAGGTGGGACCAGGCCGGCCGTGGAGGCTGCAAGCCCCGCGCTGATGCCCCCTCCCGCCGCCGTCGGCATGCAGCTCGCAGATACTCCGTATCAGCACAGCTACACTACAGAGGTACCGCCTCAACAACTCACTTGCCCCGCTCTCAACGCTATCCGCACCATAAACGCCCGCGCTTGAAGCTCTCCACGCCTTCTGCGCGCTTCATGCCCCCTCCTGTCTTTGCATAACCGGCCGAATCGCACTCGGACTTCGCCGGTACCCCAGCATTCCCGCCCGCCGACCCGCTCCGCCGTGCCAGCCAGACCCGGCGCGTATCGCAACCAGCGCTCCGTGAGACGCGACAAGACACGCCCGCCCTCCTTGCACCGAGAGCAGCTCCAGCACGCGGAAAAGCGAGCACAAGGCCTGATCACGGGCGAGTACCACGGCGCAACCGTCCATTGTCTCAGGCTCCTCCGGTGACGGTTCCCCCGCCACGCAACCGCGCCGCGTCCAAGCTCCGGCACACTGCAACAACACAGCAGCGAGCAGCCAGACGCCGCCGCTCGCTCTCCACTCCCAAATCGACTACCGCGCTCGCGCCCCCGCTCTCCCGCACGCATCCGTCGAAGCTCATTTCATGCCCTCATCGCCTGATAACGCGGCAGCCCTTACGAACCCCCAGCCCGGCATTGGATACCTATACCAACAGCACAGCCGCAACCGATCGCGAGGCGTTGACAACGTGCAGACGCGTGGGCGGAATATATCGCGATATGAATTTGGAAGAAGAGACCGCTATGGGGAGCGCGTTACGCGTATCTTCCCCAGAGAGATGTGAGTCACCCCAGAGGAGTCAAGAGTGAGGGGCTACGCCGTGGACGTGTCGGGTGCCTGCGGCTCCACGACAAACGCCAAAGAGCCATCGTGCTGGTTGACAGCAACCTGAGCCGTGGCTGGTGTCGGATCAAAGCCGCCCAAATGGAGAGAGCATGCGCGAGCGTAGCCGATAGACCCTACCACTTCACCGCTCCGCCTACAGCTTTTCCTCCCCAGCTCTAGTCCTTTGTTAACGTCATGTCCGACAGAGCAAAGTCTCCGCAGTCCGCAACGCGATACCAGGCTTCCCCTAATCCAGCCACCTCGCCCCTCATTTCCGCCTTTGGCACTACCACGACCACGGCCGCACACTATACCAGCGAGTGGACAAAGTCCTTACCATTCTTTGCTGGACAAGCCCCACCAAATGGAAGGAGCTTGAGCGGCTCTCCCGGACAAAACTTCGGTATCTCCAACTCACCACCTACCATCGGTGGCAGGCCGATGAGCCACCCGAACCACTATGCCAGTTTTGGCGGCAGGCTAGGCGTCTCACCACGTCAGTCGCCGCCCCGAGATCGTCGTGCCTCCATGTTCTCGCAGGTTTCGCAGCAGCCGCCGCTCCCACACCAGCCGCAGTCGCATTTCTATGGCCTTCCTGATGTCGACTTCGGCCTGGATGCCCCACAGGGTGAGATGATACCTGGAGCCAACGGCTACTTCTGTGGCTTTGATACGCTCGATGCGGCTGGAGACAAACCATCATCACGTCTGGGGCAGAATGCTCTCCTGGTGGGTTATGAGGGTGGTCTTGATGTCCTTGATGTCAGAGCATCGCACATGAACGTCTTGGGAAGGGTGGAAGGCTTACGTGGTGCGGTTATTGGTGCGAAGATAGTGCAGTGGTCTGGCGGAACAGATCCTTGTGCAGACGATCGTCCGTTGGTTGCACTTGTCATTCACGGTCCACTCTTGGATGGTGTAAAGGATACCCGTCACTCAAGTGGCTCTTCTTCCGGCGCCTGCACCGATGAGAACGAGGGCTCGTCGAGCCCGCCTACTCGTCCAGCCTCCGCTTTGGGCGATTCCAACCTCGCAGACGTGACCCATTATCAGACGACTGTTGAGATATGGTCACTGAAAAAAGGCACGCATGTCGCAACGTTGTACAAGGCCCCACCAGTGCCCCTCACCACGCCATTGGACAGCCCTGTCTTCCAGCCCCCGACTCCAGTAGGCGATCTGCGGATCGACGCCAAGGGTAAGTTCGTAGTGGTCGCCTCGGGATGCAGCGGTGAAGTATTCGTATTCTCCCCGAAGCAGGAAGAAGCCCACCCGGAGTCGTTCAGGTGCATCGGAAAGGTCTGGACGACAGTTCAAGTTCGCGAGCATACCCCAACTCCCAGCTCAGCAAGCTCAACGGAGTTGAACAGCCTTGAGGGCGATAGCGTGGCTTCCTTCGGCAACCCTCTATTCACGCTCAGTGAGCGCTGGATCGCCGTCGTGCCTCCGGGATCATCTTCATTGTATTCCCTCAATGGTGCCACACTGCTGTCACCCTCACAACCCAAGCCTCCCGGGATGAGCACTCACGCACCACCTCCACCACCTTCTGCCAACTGTCAAGTCGATGCTCCTGAAGATAGTTTCTTCAAGAATGCCTCACGGGAAGTAGCGCAGCAAGCTATGAAAGGCATGCAGTGGGCTGCCAGTACCGGCATGCAGGCATGGAAGAGTTACTGGAGCAACAAGCCGAGCGAGCAACATGCGAACGGTACCATGCCGATCGACAACCAAGGGCAACCATACTTCCCACCTACTCATGGGCATAATCAGAGCTCTCCGCAATCCAGCAACGAGCCGTCTTTGGTCTCCATCTTCGACATGCAAAAGATGGCGGAAAGCGAGTCTCCAAAGAACCGAAGCACACTGCAGCCGCTCACTACTTTTACGGCACCGCTGGGCTGCAGCTTCTTGTCCTTTTCACCCAGTGGCCTTATGTTGATGACTTTCAGCAAGAAGGGAGACAACCAGTTTGTCTGGGACTTGAACTGCATGCACCACACTAGCTCTCGTGGCACACGTGGAAATAGGTCCTCACAGTCGCATGTGCGGCAAGTCGCAAAGTTCACGCGGATGACCATCGCCAACATCGTTGATGTTGCATGGTCTGCTCCCAATGCCCGTCGGCTTGCAATTCTGACGGACAAAGGAACCGTGCACATGTATCCGATGCCGGCGTCTGCATTCCAGTGGCCGCCGCCAAGGCGCGTCCGCAAACTGAATGAGCAACCGAAGAAAGAGCCAGCCGAAGAACAGCCAGCGAAAGGAAGTGGCATCATCGGCTCGGCTGCTCAAAACATTACTGGCAAAGCCAAACCCTTCTTCAGCTCTGTCCGCAACCGTGGTGGCAGTGTGGGGTCCGGCTTTAGCTTGAGCAACCTCAGTATGACTCCCGCTGCAGGTGCCAAGGGCGGAAAAGCCGTTGCCGCTGGCATTGGGAAGTCAATCGGTGGCGCCGCCAGCAATCTCAAGCATGCGAGCGACAACAAGCTTCAGTTGCCTCTGTTGATCAATGGCGTTAGCCCATCGTCTGTGGTTTGGCTCATCAACCCGAAGTACCGTGATCCTCGCATCGCACTTGTTTCTGGTGGCGTTTTGACCATTCACAAGGTCAAATTCCAGGAGGTTCGCAGCAAGAATGGCCGGCCCCAGACACGCATCACCAAACAGAAGCTCGTCGAGTACAGCCTGAACCCGATCAGAGACAGTGGAATCGCACCTGCTACGTTGGCGTATCTCACCTCGAAGCCAGGTGAAGAGCCTGCGCCGCCTCCTGGCACTGAAAGGTCTGGAGAGTCTTACTGGACCCCCAAGGCTCCTGCCATTGGTACGACTAAGGCAAAGGGTATGATGGCTCATCCACTGGCGACTGCAGAGATTGAGACCAATACACCGTATCAGCCTTTCCATACCGACAGACGGATCGACCTGTTCATCAACGATGATGTCCCTGTCCATGACCATGTTGAGGATGAAGTTGAGCAGCAAGAGCAGGAGGTGTCGGTTGTCCAGGCGGTTCATCACGTCGACGACAGCAGCGTCTGGGCCTTTGGAACTGACATTCCCTCTGTCAAGGTCACTCTCCCGTCCTCGCATGCTTATGACGATGATCCTCTCTCCGACGACCTCCTCGGCCTTGACATCAACGGGAATGGTCCGGGCCCAGGTGGTGCTGCCGGCATGGTGAGCGACTTCGCCCTGCGTGAGGGCGACGAGGAGATTGAACAGGTCGTCGTGACCACCAGGCGCCGCCGCCTTAAGCGTAAGGAAATCGATGAGGAGACCGAGCCTGACGAAGGCTTTTTCGAAGACGACTGCGAGGTTTGGGACTTCGCTGGCGATAGGGTGTAGATGTTCGCTTCGGTGCCATATGGCGTCGGTTTCCAGACCATCTCCACTCCACCTGCTCGTCTTTCCTCTCCCTTAGCCGCTCTATTTTGCATGTTGATGCACAATCATCTTGGAGTACGCCTTTTCGCTTTTTTTTGTTAATAGGATGAACCGTGATTTTACAAGCGGAGGAGACGATGCATCGGATACCACAGATACTCACACAGACCAATTGCTTTGGTTCAGCCCAGCAACCTCATTTCTGGGGGGGGGGGGGGGGGGGGGGGGGGGGGGGGGGGGGGGGGGGGGGGGGGGGGG